>CABHPR010153459.1:3446-21784 GCA_902168415.1 Peromyscus melanophrys | reverse complement strand
AAAAAAAAAAACTGAGCAAGAATGACACCAGCGGGCATGTGAGAGTAGACAGTGAACTACAGGCAACTGAGGAAAGCTGGGAGTGGGAAAAGTGGTCTTCCCCAGGGAAAGCACACCAATTGATTACTGAATGCCAAATAGTCAGTCCTGAAAACACACACACAAGTAACATGACATGGAGTGAGTACATTGTATTTAAGAATATATATGTATGTGCATATACATATATGCATGCAATAGCAAATAATGAAAAAGGTCATGAAATTGAAGGAGAGCAAGAAGGGGCATATGGGAGGGTTTGGAGGGAGGAAAGGAAAGGGAGAAATGTGGTAATTATGTCATAATCTCAAAAATTTTTCAAATTTAATAAAAAGTTAACAGGACAATTTCTATGCCCACTCTGGAAACTAGTACAGATAACAAGAAATGTGAGAATTTCCTAAGATGTCCTTATCAGGCTTTAAGTACAATGTCTTTCATAACACATCACTATTAAGCTAGTACAGACTTACAGTTAACACAGAAGAACTTAATAGTCTTGCTTAACTAAGGGCATCATTCTTTGAGCCAATATTGTCGGTTTTATTATGTGTCACCATCCAGATTTAAAGACTTATTTTAATTCATCAAGCTATAAAGATACTGAAATATTTACTAACAATCTTTAAATGCAGTGAGAAAGACTAATTTATATGTTAAAACTTTTCAACTTAAGAGTAAACAAAGTCATGTGAAATCTGTCTCCAAGATCAAAACACTACCTGGTATTCTTGCAGATACAACTTACAAAACATTGGACATTGTGCAGCACAATTCCCATTAACCACTCCCTTCCATTTCTTTGGCCTTCCAAAATTCAATGTGAATTATGAATTCCTTTTCAACCACCTCTTTCCAATGAGGGGGAGCAAAAAGAAGAGAAAAACAAAACACTAGTTAGGTTCTCAGGTAAAAACAGAATACATTTTTCCAAGTTGACATTGAGAAATCTCTATGCCTACTTCAGGGAAATGTTTCTATCATTTCCAGTCAGGTGTAGAGGTGAGTGTGTTGGCCTCCGTGAATTGGTGATTTAGGTTGTTGTTCAGAAGATGTTGTTCAGATCATTTCTTTTCATAACAACAGTGTTTTATTCCACTTATAAAATGGCATTACATAGGAAGCCAAAGGGAATTTGAGAAAGAATGAAATCCTGTCATTTGCGGCAAAATAGATAGAGCTGAAGGTCATTATGTTAAAGGAAGTTAGCCAGACACAGAAAGGCAAATGCTGTAGGTCAACCCTTGCGTGAGGATGCTCAAAAGAGTCAACCTGAATGCAAAATAAAGATTACTAGAGGTTGGGAAGGGTGAAGAAAGGAGAGATGCTAAAATGCAGCAAGATGGAAGGGGTAAGTTCAGTGTTCCACAGCACAGTGGAATGTCTACAGTTCACAATAACCTATTATTTATTCCATGAAGAACCAGAAGAGAGGAGCTTAGAGGCTCCCAGTGTAAAGAAATGATAATAAAATGGAAATGCTAGACCCTTGATTTGAACAAAACTTACTGCATCCATGTATTGAGACATCACACCAAACTCTATAAATATGTAAATGAGACAGGTTAATAAAAATTTATTTTTAACTTCAATTTCAACTAAATTTTATTTTAAATAAAATTGGAGTTAAAAATACATCTTTATTATAAGAATAAATCACCAACTGTAAATAGCAGCCACAACAAAACCATAGCAATAATACAGCCCAAGCTGATTTAGCTTTGTGGGCTAGTTTCTTCTCTGACCCTGTGCCATGGGCCATATGGATGGGGAGAAATGAAAGCCTCTAGGATGAAAAATCCAGAATGAAAACTCCAGGATGAGGCACAGGGGGCGGTATCAAGCAGTGGAGTCCCACCCTGAGCTGCAGACAGTCTGGTGAAAACCTCTTGGTTGATTATCAGACTCAGAGAAGTCCTTCACTAAGCCTACGTGCACATAGGTAACATTATTCATAGAACTAAACGTCTGTATCTGATAGCATAAAAGTGTGCCCATGTTTCAGATTGTATTATTATTAGACTGTATTCTGACAATGAGGGGAAGCATGGGCCGATATCACATTCTTGATATCAAGAAGATAGATTAAGAAGGTTTTTTTTAATGCATGATATATCACAAACAATGGTATAAAGTAATAAAAAATAATCAAATGAATAAAACAGCTCCCAATCTCAAGAGCTCTTGTGTCTATCAGGTTATGAGATAAGGCATATATGTAAGATGCATAACATATGTGATCACAATTCTAAGTAATGGACAATGTTGACATCATATTTTGTTTTCAAATTTAATGCCAGGGTTTCTGATAAAATATTATTGAAAGTAGAAATATATTAAATATATTATAAGATAATTAGGACATTGAGATGCATCCTGTGAGGATTGTCTTAACAAAATTATGGAATGACATTTGTTTCCCTTTTCAGATGAATGTAGAAGACATATGGAATTAATGATGTTGTTAATGTTTTTACTCAAATTGCACATTATTCAAATGTGTATCATTCATGTTGAAAACTTATGATTAAAATCCAAACTGAGCAATGAACTTCATAATCTAAATCAATTCATTCTCCCCGAAGTATAAGTGATAATTTATTTAGCATGTACCTAAGGTATGGATCTAGATGGAGGACTAATCATTTGTAATTCAAAGGCAATTAATAACTTCTAGTCAAACTTTGTGTGGCTTATGAATTCATTATAAAATGTTACAGAGTATATTAGCACATTCTAGTGTAATATATTAAGTTATCACAAAATAGATTGACAAAGTGGTTGAATAATGAAGATATTGATTTTCCAGAGTGCTGCTCACTTTTAAAGTTATGTGTTGTGTTAGTACAGGCCTTTTGAAAAATAATTGGCAACAAAAGAGTAAACACTAGGAAATTTTTATTAAGGGAATGCTGTGAGAGAAAACACAGAGGGAAGGGAGTTGGCTGAGTTAGGAAGCTATCTTTACATTTGGAGAGACTGGGGTTGAAATAGAAGTCTGTTATACCACTGTACAATCTAAGAAAGATACACCAAAATCTTCTGGCAACTTCTGAATCAAATCAGAGTTGCATTATTGTGAAGAATTTGAATGCCTGTTATTTCCAGTCTTTGGCCAACAGTCCAGGAGAAGCATCACATGGTAGTGAGCATGAGGTAGACTGAAAAGCCTGGCAGTTGAGGTCCTCTAGCTGAAGATCCCCAAGGCACATTTTCAAAGGCTTGCATTTGTCAAATATGCTTTTCAGTCTTGTTAGCCCATTTGTCTCATTGATTCATATTTTCATTTAACACACGCTTTGTGATTATCTGACATGTATATGGAACCATGACTGATGAGGCAACCATCACATATGTCCTTTTAGAGCCTATAGGTAGGTATTTACAGTAACTGCAGAATGTTCTTGTGTATTTAATTGAATAAAATGTACCCTAGTAGTGCTCTACATAAAATGGGCCCATTGCCTGCCAAATTAAAATATATTAAATGCTTATTAAAATTGATTCTGCATATTTCTTGTAAGAGGCAGAATATAAAATTGACCAGTGGTTTTTTTTCTAGTTTGTCTACAGTTTTAACCCAAAACTTAAACTATGAGAATTTACTGCTTTGACAGATAAAAGCACAGAAATACAGAAATTACTGTTATTTTCTTGAATTTCTTTAATATTCTTTTAAAATTAGGAAGAAATGATAATTTTGGAATACTGTCATTTTTAAATATTACTAGCAGATGTTGAGCAAAGTAGGAAGACTTTAGAAAATTGTATCTAACTGTGCCAGGAATGATCTGGTAACTCTTTCTTTTTTAATTTATTAATTATTTCCCAGCCTGATCACAGTTTCCCCACCCCTCTCTCTTCTCCTACTAGTCCCTCCACCAACCTCCCCTCTTCCTCCACATCCACTTCTCCTCCTTTCTCTTCAGAAAAGTGCATTCCTTCCATATATATCAACCAGCCATGGTATACCAAGTTGCATAAGACCAGGCACCTTCTCTCTTATTAAGGTTGTGCAAGGCAACCCAGCAGGAGGAAAGGGTCCCAAAAACAATAACAGAGTCAGAGACAGCCCCTCCTCCCACCATTAAGAGCTCCACAAGAAGACCAAGTTACACAACTGTAATATATATAGAGGGCCTAGCTCAGTCCCATGCAAGCTCTCTGGATGGCAGTTCAGTCTCTCTAACAGAGTACCTGAAAGCTCTAGAACAAAAGGAAGCAAACACACCCAAGAGGAATAGAAAGGCAGGAAATCGATGAATACTGAAGTCAATAAAATAGAAACAAAGAGAATAATACAATGAATCAATGAAACAAAGAGTTGGTTTTTGGAGAAAATCAACAAGACAGACAAACCCTTGTCCAAACTGACTAAAAGGCAGAGATAAAATATCCAAATTAACAAAATCAGAAATGAAAAGGAGGATATAACAACAGACACCAAGGAAATTGAAGAATCATTATGTCACACTGGTAACCATTTCTAACTCTCTATTACACTTAAAACATAGAGGTGCTCAATAACTCTAGCAATAATAGTAGATCTGAAATATGGCATTAGGATTAAGGTTTTACGGAAACAACTCACTTTAGATAAGTTCATATCAATAGATCGTTACATTTTATACTTCACATCCATCAACCCCTGTAAAGTTAAGATTTGGGAGATATGCCTGGATAACTATATATGTTAGATGTTTATTGAAACGAGAATTGGATGCCTTTTCAACTTATTCTGAGGAATAGCTTATGCCTGTGTGGTATGGTGTCTCATAGCTGTTTTTTTTTTTTTTTTTTTTTTTTTTTTTTCTGGGGCTACAGAGCCAAGAAGTACACCTAAATCACTTCCAGGCAGATTTAGGCCAGATATAAATACAGTTTGGTCAGCAAGGAAAAGCGAGTCTATCCAACATTGAGGAAAGATGTTTAAGAGCAAGATCCAATGTAAAGGGCTCCCTTATGAAAAACTTACTTCAACTTCACCAGGCAGAAGTGAGAAGAGTAGTGACCTAGATAACCCAAGGACACTGACTTTGTTAATATGCTGTGTGGTAACTCTCAACATAATGACTAGTTATTTTAAAACCAAATTGAAAAAGGAAGTATAAGTTAGAATAAAAAAGATACAAAGACCAAAAATTAGTTTTGAAAATCCATCAGTTCCACAACCTTTTGATTTAAAAAAGGACACTTAAAATGTGGCTGACTGACTTCAAGGCTGTGTCCTTGTAAAGATGGTGGTCAGTTACAGAGGGTCTTTCATGTCGTTTAGAACTGGCTATTGTTGGACACTTGTAAACTGTAAACAGCATTTTTCCTAACCCCATTAGGTGAATAGAGCTCAGAAGCATGCCACAATACCCAAGGGATATTCATGATGCCAAAAGAAGCATATTTCCTGATTGTAATTATAGAACAAATGATAAGATGGAAATTGGGGCTTTTTGTCAGAGCATATAATCATGGGTAAGTGGTTCCTGTGGAATGGGCAAGCACACTTCTTCGAGTGAGCTGTTTCACTCAGTGCTATCATTTGGTTGTCAAGCTTCGTAAAAACAGAGCTCTGCTTACACTCAAAAAATACCAACCACAGAAGTGAAAATCATTGATCCCCAAATCATGCAATATCGGGTGCTGAATCTAGAAATGAGACAAAAAAAAAAACAATAAGACAAAACAATTCTACAGTATAAAGGAAAGAGACATTATTTAATTATGGACATACTTCAGTGTGCCTGTATCGGGAATACATAAACAAACAAAGATAGGATGGGGGAGTTATTAAGGAAAAAGTGTGGTTAGGAGAAAGAGAGCAGGAAGGTATTGGCCAGAATGCAGAGTGTGGATAAGAACTGCTGAGGTGGAGAAAGGGCACAGCCATACGTAGGAGATACTGAATGTTGCATCTGATAATAATCTCTAATACTGATTAGAACATTCTATCAGTGTTGCCTGTTAAGTATATCAGAGCAATAGCAATGGGTCCATGTCTCCAAAGCATAATTTAACATTGTTACCAAAAATTACTTAACTCCTGCATTGTACCTGAAAGTCAAGTTTGTTAACACTGATGGAAGTCAAAAGATTGTTGTTATAGTTCAGATTCATTTCTAAGACTGGATCCTGCAGGAGGAAGAGAAATTGACTCTTCAGTCTCATCTCCCTTGTGAGAAGCACACATACCATTTTCTTAAGCACATTTGTTTATAACTTTCATAAACTCCAATGTTAATGAGAATGGAGAAATGTCTCAGTGATTAAGAGTGCATACTTTTTTCCAAAGGACCCAAGTTTGGTTTCTAGCACCCACATCTGGAGATACAGCACCCTCTTCTGACCACCATGGTCACTACACTCAGGTGCACACACCCACATGCAGACACACACACACACACACACACACACACACACACACACACACACATATATATAGTTAAAAAATCTTTTCTAAAAGGTGAATTATTTGTTCATAAATTCCTTAAGTTAAACATTTGTGAGATGATTTTATAATAAGAGATTTCTCTGAGATGTAATTAATTGAAGAAACATGTAGGTATAAATTGTTTTGATAATACACTAAGCTTTTATTGGGTTTCAATTATACCACATTTAAAAAAATCTCCTAATTAAGATAATTACATAATATTAAAGTTGCATAAAACTTCTCATAGGAAAATATACCCTTTGTTTTGAATAACGTTATAATTTAACTCATTGTAAAGACTCCAGAAAATCACTGTTCAAAGACTGGATGAAGTTAATAGTTGTTCTGTGTTGTCTTTATGTCAACTGTGTAATTACATAAGAAAACCGACACAAGAGTCTCTTGGTGCTTCAGTATGACAGTGGGAAGCCAGGTTGCATAAAACCCACCCAGTTTATGGGTCTGTGTTCGTTAGGCTGTGCTAACTTCACCTTTTCTATCCAAAATACATTTTATGGTTGAGTTCTGAGCCCTGCTCATGGGTTTCTTTCCATTTTTGAAGAGATTTGAAAAACCAGAAGATGGTTTTCGCTCAACTCAGCAGCCACTTTAGTATGCTTATAGGTGACAACCCACAGGATCATTGATTTCTTCTGAGCCTATACATCCAGGAGATACACTTGGATTTATGCAGTGACATTTAGATTGGGTCAAAAAAAAAAAAAAGATGGCCTGAGAATGTCTATTCAGTTTCCTCAGAGAAAATTTAGGAAGATTGGAATGTTCATCTCAAATATATATTAGATGTAAAACCTTCTGCACATCCAAGAGGTGTATTTAACTTTCTTAGAAAGGTTGCTTTTATTTTTAGATGAAGAGGCCATTTTAGTTTTAATTGTGTGTGTATGTGTGTAGGTCTATAGGTTTATGTGTTCAAGTGCATGTGCACAGAAGGTCTGAATGAGGAGGGTCAAATCCCTGGAGATGTAGTCACAGGTGGCTGTGAGTCACCTGACGTGGGTGCTGGGAACTGAACTCTGCTAAAGCCACAAGTGCTCTTAACCACCGATTCATCTCTCCAACCAGAGTTAGATTTCTTAAAGGTGCTCTTTTTGTAAATCTGTCTAATGACACTTAAGTTGAGACAGGTTCTTCTGCAGGAAGAGAGACTTAAGGTTCTCGAGAAAGCTACCTAGGAGTAACTTCTGTATGGATTAGGGTATCGGACTTGCAACTGAGAGCAGTGGATTTGTAGGTGCCTGTGAGATTTAACTTTGTTGCCCACCTAGCTCTTGGTGTCTGCTTTGCTGTTTGCTTTTACATTCACACCTGTTTTTATTTGGTTTAAATATATGCAAAGGCAAAGCAGCTGCTTGTTCTAGCCTTGGCTGCTTCTTCTGTGATTCATGACACCGTTTTCTGGCAATCCTTCCTTATCTTTATCTTACATGTGAAAGTTATTGAAATCCTCTCTGAAGTTGCCCCCCCCCATTTTTACAGAAGACATTATAAACTACTTGCATTTATTCTCGTTTGAGTTCTTAGACTTTTAATTTGGGGGTAGGTTATGAGAATCATGAGAAATTTTATAAATCACTCCTTGTCATTGTTCCTACACTGACTGCCATATCTTCCTAGAAACACTCCTTTCTCTGTAATAAAAAGGTACTCCATCAAATCCTAATTTCCGGGAACTCAATTTTTCTTGTAGGCTGTTTGTTAAATGATTTTTTCCTCACACAAGCAGAAGTTATTCCCTTTGTTGGCATATACAATTGAGGCTTACTTTTGAATAGGTAGGACTGCCCAAAAATCTTGAGTCACTTGAGGATTTTTATAACCAGAAACAAGAGCTGGAGAGGTTTGTTCTCAATTCCCTCCTCTCCATTCACTTCTCTAGCCTTTGACACTGGTTGGCATTGTAGGAATCAGATAATGGGAAAGAAATATATTTTGCTCATTGACAATGTTAGCACACTTGTTGGAACACAGAGGATGCTGAGGTTTTTTTTTTTTTCCCTAAGGCCTGGGTTGCTTATGAGAAACTCCAATCTACACTACTATTCATGTTGTCTCACAACTAGACTGAATTCTGGGAAGAAGAATATAAGTCCTGTGACGTTTCCTCCCACTCCCATTTCTAATGCTATCCCATCCATCAGTGGTCCTGAAACAAGGAGTTGTTGGTCTAGTTGAGCAGGAAGGCTGTGTTTGGCGAATGCCAGTGAGGAAGCAATCCTGGGATTCTTTATCTAATGGCTAGAGTGTTTTTATGCTATCTTGGAGAGACTTCACATAGAGAGCTTGAATTTTACAGATCCTGGGGAATGTTGGCTTTACCAAGGCCCCTAGACCACATGTATAAAGACCAACACCAGAATATACCAGTTTGTATGTTTTCCTTGTTTCTCAGTACACAGTGACAACCTTACATCTGGGACATTTCTATTATTCTGATGTTGTACAGAGAGGTTTCCTCCAACAACTGAGTTCAAGGTGACACTACAGACTGAGAGGACATAAACTCCTGGTTGGTCAACCTTCTCTGAGTTTCGAACATCCGAGGCAGGAAGTAACTGAGCACTAGCCCGCAGATGGAGAACAGAACTGGGTGTTAGGTGTCTTGCTTTACGCTCAACACATCTTTTCCCCTTTCCCTTTGGTTAATGCTGTCAGGAAATATCCTCACAGGAGCACCGATGGTCATATTAAACTAATCTTCTGGGTTCCACTCAATCCTCTCAAGCTGACAAATCACAATTAATCATTCAAAAGGATTCAACATCAAGGAAAACAAAAACAAAACAACTGTCGAGATTCTTTACATAAATTAAGCTATTCAAGGAGACAGACAACCCAGATAAAACTCAGTACAAGTAACTTAAGTAGATTCTAGTAAAGCAAAGGGAAACCAAACAAAGAACTAGAAGAACAAACTGGAAATTACACTGGAAAGACTGATCTATATTGACGCTTGAATTCATTTCCTAGAAGATGAAGTGAATGAAAGGTGTTTGACCCACGCAGAAATGAGTTATGAGTTGTAAAAAAAGAAAGTAAAATAGACTTGGAAAAGATGCACAGGAGACCCAGGATGAATAAGTGACATCCCAGAGTGATTAAAAGGGCGCAGTCCAAACAATAGTCATGTGAAATCTATGGAAATTCCCAAGCTAAGTAAAGCTGTGCATATTGAAAGGATTTACTGTAAGGGCCTGGAGAGGTGGTTCAGTGGTTAAGAGAAGTTGCTACTCTTTCAGATGACCTGATTTCAGTTTCCAGGAGCCACACCAGACAGCTCACAGCCATCCAGTATCCAGGGAACATGATCTCTCTGTTCTCCTCAGGAACCTACACTCACGTTCACATATCCACAGGCAGACCCACACACAACTGCATATAATTAAAAACAAATCTTTTTTTTCAAAAATAATTTACTATGTCCTCTGCTGCAGAATACTGAAAGAAAATAATCCACAAAGAGCAAAAGATGAACTCACGAGAGTGTCCGACACATTGAAAAGAAGCAATAGAGCAGGGAGGTGGAGGAGTGATCTCCACACATTAAGGGAGAAACAGCCACATAGAAAGAGTCATCTCTACAGTAAGCACAAAAAATAACCCAGTCCATAAAGACCAATGCATTCAGGGCAGTGTCCAGGTTACTTCCTGCACAGAAACATCACTAGTTTCTATTTCTGTGTTTATTATCTGTCCTCTCACTAAAATGTAAGGCGACTGAACAGCAGGGGACTTGTTTCCTGCCTTCTTACCTCTGAAAACAATAAACAGCAATGGATTAACTGCCCATTTTAAATTTAATAGGAGTCAGTTTTTGTACAGTCATTTCATGGATAGGTAAAATGTTCTCACTTTGCAAACTTGAAGTTTTCAGGCTGCACCTCATATTGGATAGTTTTCATGAGGGAAATGAATCTTGACTATATTTTGGCTCAAAAACTTGCAAATATTTTAAAAGCCTACAGAACTTTTATTCAGTGTGTGACTATTGTAGGAAATTTGAAAAGTATTGCTATTAACATATATGCCATTTTTAGAAATCATGAAAGTTATAAAATGTTCCTAAAATAAAGTTGGCATCCTTTTGTATAAATATCTGTGGGTCTGAACTTATAGTTCTGACCTTCTGGATATGGGCAATTTCTTCCAGGACTCCTGTGCATAGCAAAGTCTGTAGGTGCTCCAGTTACTCATAAAGAGTAAGGATAGTAATATGCAGCCCATGGAAAGCTTTACCCTTTCAGAGGAGGGGATGGGAGGTGAGCTGGTGTGGGAGGGAAGCTGGGGGTTGAGTGGAAGGAGGCATGAGAGAGGGATCAGTGGTTGGTACGTTAAATGAACAAAAAAAATTCTTAAATAAAAAAAATGTAGCCTATGTATGTCCCGCACATATTTACAGCGATGCTAGGTTATTCCTAATGCCAAACACAATGGAAACACTGTACAATTAGTCACTGTACTCTGTTGTTTAGTAAACAATGCCAAGGAAAATGTGTGCCATACTCAGCATAGGCATTTTTTTTCCAGTGGGAGAATGACAAAATAAATATATATATATATATATATAAATTGAAACAGAATTATGCCATCCTTTAGAACATCTTGTTAAAGTTGGCATTCCTCAATAGTGAATATTGAATATTGATTTTCTTTTTATGATTTTTTTACTTCTTGTAATTTTTGAGATTATAATTATATTTCACTCTCCTCTTATCTCCCTCCAAATCCTCCTATGTACCCCTCCTAGCTCTCTTTTAGATTCATGGCCTCTTTTTTACTAATTGCTATAGCATGCCTACATGTATATAAATATGATCTGTATGATGTTCGTTGTATGTGTGTTTTCAAGGCTGACCATTTGGTATTGGATAACATTTTTAAAAGATATTTTGGGTCTGTGTGTGCTTCAGTGTGTGGATGTGGAATCCACGGGTATGGAGGGCTTATACATTTATCAGCATGACTGCAATGATGATGGGCTGAAGGACTTTTGTTTCTGTGGGGGTGAAACAATCCAACATCATGTGTTGAGGAGTTCCTTTTGGCTTTCTGTTCCAAATATGGAGAAGGCAAGGCAGGATTTGGAGCCAGCTAGGCACATCACATCCACAGTCAAGAGCAGAGATACAATAAATGCACACAGGCTCACTTGCTTGCCTGCCTGTGATCACAATCTCTCCACTCTTAAGTAGATCACTACCCATGCCTAGCAAATGGTGCTCCTCAGAGTAGGCTGGGTCTTCCCACATCGATCACCTTAATTAAGATGATCCCCCATGAAGGTGTGCCTAGATTAACTTGATCTAGATAATCTCTCATTGAGACTCTCTTCACAGGTGATTCTTAAGTTGTATCAACTTGACAAACCATCACAAGAGTCAGCGAAGTATTTCTGGAGCGCATGATCTTCTGTGTGAGCCACAGAGTGATAAATCCTCACTGCTATCCTTATCTAGGGAGGAGACCATAGAATCAGGTCACAGCCTCCTGAGGCAGAATATTCAGGCCCCGATACCTGTCTCGAGTCTGTTACTGCACTAGCAGTGCATGGATAGCAGCTGGATTCCTTTTGCTTCTGTCCTTATTCAGAGAGTTAGATCTGTTGAGCCTTTTCACCGCTACTGTTAAGGTCTCCCAGGTTAATGAACAGAGGATTTTAAGTATGGCTAATTAAGAATGAGATGATGAACTCTTCTGGAAATGATTAAAGGCCATAACCAAAAAGCGATGCCGTGCCCCTAATCTCCAGGCTTCTTTTTATAGAGAATGAGTCTCATAATAGGAAACCTTTCATCAATGTTATTTTTTATCATTAGATATAAAATGTGAATGAAAATGGAGCCAAAAGAAAATGTTCTTCAGAAACCTAGCTATTACAAGAAATGACAGGCTCAGATCTGAGATGCTTGGAGTTACTTAAAAAATGTTCAAGCCCAGCTCTCCCTCAAAACAACAATAACAAAAGACATTGCTGGAGTTATAAGTACGGTGAAGGAAAGACTGAATTATGAAGTGATTCATGAACAAAAGGAGCTTGTGATTTGGGGGTCCAACTGGTCTGGAGTTTAGAATATAATGTCAACAACCCCATAACTCCAGACAACTCATCAGTAACAATTCTGGGCCCAAGTCTTACATCTGTGTGGTGGCAATAAAATATTCCTGTGGCTACCATAACATTTAAATAATAACATGAAAATCTCTTTTTTTTTCTTTTTTCTTTTTGGTTTTTTGAGACAGGGTTTCTCTGTGTAGCTTTGCGCCTTTCCTGGAACTCACTTGGTAGCCCAGGCTGGCCTCGAAATCACAGAGATCTGCCTGCCTCTGCCTCCCGAGTGCTGGGATTAAAGGCATGCGCCACCACTGCCCAGTGAAAATCTCTTAAAACAGTGTGCTGCACACATATTCACCCAACAAATACTTAATGTCCATTATACTCTTAAAAGAAAAATGCACATCTTTATGCACACATGTGTGATGTAAGGGAAGATAATGATGCAATTTTACCACCCTGTTGGATGGATGAATGTATCATAATATGATGATCTTTGTACTTTAAAACACTGCAGTAAAAGCTAAGTATGGTATATGTCTGTGATCACAGTACTTGGGAAATTGGGGCTGGAGTATCAGGAGTTAGGTCATCCAAAATTACATAGTATTGGAGGCTAGTCTGCTCTATGTAAGATCTTGTCTCAAAAAACTAAATCAAACCAAACCATGCCACACCAAACCAAAAACAAAAACAGCTCTATAATAAATTCCCTTTATTTCAATTTAATTCTTGTAAAAACAACTGCTATCTGTGTTACATTCTTTGTTATTAAATTATGAATTAATATTTTGGCATTTGAACTAATCTCTGCCCCATAATAGACTTATTTTAACATGGGAGGAGAAGTTGTCTATCTATAGAGGTCACAAAGGTATTTCTAAATAACAGGCTATCATTGAGACAGAAAACAATGAGATATGAAGTTCCTAACTATGGTTGTAAGGAGACACCCCAATACTTTAGGAGTTTGGCCTCTACAATTGCTGGTACTAGTAGTCTCCTGGAATGTTCGGATGGAATCATGAGGCATCAGAAAGCTTTCAACTGAAGGACCTTGTTGGGTTGGGCAATTGATAGGGGAGTTCCAGAGGCCAATTCTTCCTCCAGTTTTTGTTATTTTCTTGGCTTGAATCTCAAAAGCTGAGCAGAGCTAATCTCTAAACCTAGGACACATCTCTTGATACTGATTGCACACAATAAATATAGTTTGATCTGTTCTAGAATGTTAATGGCTAAGATGTGCCAGTTGGGAGGATAGTTGCTAGCATGCACAAAGTCCTTGGTTTGATCCTCATTAATGAGTAAAACCAGGCATGGTGGTATACTCCTGTAATCCCAGCACTTGGGAGGTAGAGGCAGGAGAATCAGAATTTCAAGGTCATCCTTGATAACATATGGAGATTGAGATAAATCTGGACTACATGAGACTGTCTCAAAGGAGGAAAAAACATGAAATCTTTTTGACCCTTCATTAGTTCATAGCTTCATCCATTGTTAAGGCTGTTTTAATCATCTTCAGAGAGCACAGTGTTCTTAATGAGCCATGCTGGCAAACTTTCTTTGTTAACCCTGAAGTCTCAACTCTGTTTACAGAAAGACTTGACAGACCCAATTCTTTCAATAAAGACAGAAGACAGAGTTAGCAGTTGGACACGTCTTGCTGTTCTATTCACAGATGCAAGGCATTGCATGCCTGCTTCACTGTCTTGCATGTTTAGCACTCTTAACCATGTTGTGGTGCTTCTTTGTAGAGTACAGTGATGTTGACCAGGAGACGGCACTGGCTGCGGCCCATGGCTTCACAGGCTGCCTCTCTGCAGTGCAGTTCAGCCATGTCGCACCTTTGAAGGCTGCTTTGCACCCTAGTCACCCAGCCCCTGTCACTGTGACAGGTCATGTAACAGAGTCCAGCTGTGTGGCCCCTGCTGGCACCGATGCCACATCTAGAGAAAGGACACATTCATTTGCAGGTAACTTAAGACTCTCACCCTCCTCTGTCACAAATGGGCAGGATTTTGAAAACGTCCTAATTTTGTTGTTCTTCTCAAGATGGCTTCTGGGAGTGGCTTTTGCTTAATCTTCAGGTCTCTTCTTCATCACTGCTTTTCTGGGGTCTCGATGTCTCATTCATTTACAGTTGACATTGTTAAAATTGAAAATCACAGGGTTCTCATGTTCGCCTCTATTGTTCTGTTCTGGTTTAAAACTGATGAATTCTTCAGAATGTCCTCCTGCTGCTTGGGTGCATCAACCTGTCCATTTCTGTGCTTTAACTGTAGATCATTCTGGAACAATGGACGACAGAGAACCTCTCACACATGCAATCAAAAGTGATTCTGCAGTAATTGGAGGTAACCGGAAAGCATGAGTGTACTTTTTTGGTGGAGTCTTATTACTATTACTAATAATACTGACTATAAGCATTAGGAAACTATCTATAATGAATCTACATGTTTTCACTGGGGATGTAGTTAAGTGGTAGCATGCCTGTCCAACAAGCATGAGGTCTTAGGGTCAATTCCCAGAATGGGGAGAGGAGTTTACATATCTTTTTTTTTAACTTTGTATTGATTCTTTGTGAACTTTACATCATGAACCTCAATCCCACTCCTCTCTCCATTCCTCCACTCTTGCAACCTCCTGCAAAAGAAAACAAAAAATAAAAATAATAAAAAGTTAGAACAATAACAACAACAACAACAACAACAACAACAACAAAACTCTCGCTATGGAAGCTTCAGTTTGTCTGTCACCCAGTACACCCTTTTGCTCAGTATTGCTTACTAATGTTCATTGCAATGAGTCCTTGGTCTGGTTCAAGGCCTCTGGCTTCTGCCACACTATTGATACTGGATCCTCACTGGGACTCCTCTTAGATATCCTCTTGTTGCCCTGTGTCATGGAGATCCTGCAGCTTTGGTTCTGCAGAGTTCTGCCTCACATACTCCAGCTGTTTTTAGATGGGGTAGATGTTGGGGTGGGCCAGTTCAAAGCCCTGGATCTGGACCTGGGTGGTAGTTGAATTGGTCAGCCCACCCACTCTTCTGTGCCTGCACCACCAGGACCAGCACTGCCCTGGCAAGAGGTGGGGTCAGCTTACCTGAGTGCTACAGGCAGCAAAGAGTGGGGCCGGCACTCCTGTGTTCATGCCCTTTGAGGCAGTACTCCAGGGCCCATGCCACCAGGGCCCACTCTACTGTCCTGCCAGGCAAGGTGGTGGTGGTGCTCTCCCTCCTGAGTGCTGTAGTCAGCAAGGGGTAGAGCCAGCTCTGCATAGCCCTTGGACATCAACATGGCCCCAGGTAGCAGCCCAGACCAGGGACTTCCACATGACCTTTGGTGGTAACATGGGCCATGGAGACCAGGGGCTTCTGCCTGACTTTTGGTGGTAACATTGGTCCATAGACATGACCCAGACCTCTGCTGCTACAGGGCCACGGGGTTCACATATCTTAATTGCCGTACAATGAATCTCACTGTTTTTAAAATTTTTATTATTTGCACTTCATACATGAATATAATGAATTTTGATCATATTCATTCTCTATTACCCTCCCTTATCCTTCCCATTCCCTCTGAACCCGTCTACTTCCCCATCCTACTTTCATGGCTTTTGTTTTGTGTGACCCACATCTTTTGAGTTTAATTAGGTTACTTGCATGAACATAGATGGGAGGTTATCTACTAGGACATGGGCAACCTACCATCAGCTACACTGCTGAAGAAAACAACTCCCCTATTCCCAGCATCCTTTAACTGCCGATAACACTGAGGAAGGGGCGGAGCCTCTGGGCTGTCTCCTGTCCATGATGGAATGTTGACAAGGTGTGCAATCTTGTGCACACCTTCCCAGGCACTGAACTTGAACAAAGGATGGTCTACAACTTTTATTGGGATGGTCTCATAGACGCTACCGAATTTCCTAGCTTTCTTGGAAATTCTCTGTGTAAATAGGATAATCTCACTAAAGCATCACACTCCAAGATCAGTTTTGCTAAGATATGTACAAATGAACAGTATTTAGCTTAAAGATGGCCATCTGCAAGCCATAGGAACTACTGCATGCATTTATTTCTTTAGGCATATCATTGCTTCTGCAAGGGCTCACATCAAAGTAGGAAAAAAACTTAGATTAACATTAGAAATATGCACTGTGTGTTTCTTTAATGCTTAAAATAGATATTTCATCATTTAGATGTGCCTATAAAAGAATACTATCAGTTATTATCAAATATTAGGTTAATAGGTTGAAAGTGGTTCTTAGTAATATTAAATTGCAGAATACATGCAAAAACTTAAAAAATATCTTTAATGTGACAGCATCTTCTTGGAGGTGTATGTTATTCAAAACCAAATTCAGAACTAAAGCTTTCCTTCCTGATTAATGCTCTTCAGAGGCTGTTAATCAGAGGACCGAAATGTTAAGTGCCTTAACATTGCTCTGCACTCGAATATCATATGGATGCATAAAATAAATAACTATTCAGACTTACATCCAGATAAAGTGATTACTCATACACTTGAGAAACTTTTATGTGGACTTCATACTGGTTCCATTTACTTTTGTGTTTTAAATAATTTAATTTAACTTTTAATTTTGTGTGTGTGTGTGTGTGTGTGTGTGTGTGTGTGTGTGTGTGTGCGCGCGCGCACGTGCACGCTCCTGTGAATATGCACATGAGTGAAATTGCCAGTGCTGGTTGTTTTTGTCAACCACACAAACCTAGCCATATTTGGGAAGAGGGACTCTTAATTGAGAAAATGCCTTCATAAGATCAGTCTACAGTCAAGTGTGTAGTGCATTATCTTTACTGGTGATTGATTTGGGTGATTCATCCCATAAAGCACAGTGCCACCCCTTGGCAGGTGGTCCTGAGTTACATAAGAAAGCAGGCTGAGCAAGCCAGGGGAGCCAGCTGGTAGACAGCATTCCTCCTGGCCTCTGCACTAGTGCCTCCAGTTTCTGACCTTGAATTCCTGCCCTGACTTCCCTTAGTGATGGAATGTGACCTTGTCAGATTGAAATAAACCCTTTCCTCTCCAAGTTGCTTTGGCATCTTATCACAGCAATAGAAACCTAACTGAGACAATGACCATAGACACCAGAAGAGGGATCCCCTGAAGCTGGATTATAAGCAAATATGAGAGCTTAGAACTGAACTCAAGTCCTCAGGAAGAGCAGGGCATGTTCTTATCTACTGGGGCATCTCTCTAGCCTCCTGCCTTTTAAAGATTTTACTTTTAGTTTTGGCTTTAATTGTTTGTTTGTGTGTGTGTGTGTGTGTGTGTGTGTGTGTGTGTGTGTGTGTGTGTATGTCTGTGTATGAATAGTTTGATGTCTTGTGCTGTTGCTCATCTATTCATGAACTTTATCCAGCAGCTATACCCTTCTTATAGATGGCAAACAATGGTTAAAGTGTCTCTCATTGTTATTTCTAACCTTCGCCCCTTAAATTAAATATCTATAAGTTAAAGGTACACGAAATAGAATTCTTGTTTACAAACAAAGCAATCCTTCCCCACCCCCCCTTTTTTTTTTGGCTTGACTAGTTTAATCTTGAGTTTAGGTAGTTATTGGAATAGTCTAATGGAAACACATTCTACAGTAAAACCCTACTGAAAGTTATGATATCTGTTCATAACTTTTAAAGTTTGACAGGTTCAACATTTCAAAGTAGGGTTCCTGCTTAGGCAAGATGACTCAGTCAGTGCTCTTCTTGCCTAGCTCACACACGCACAGGGGAGAGAGAGAGAGAGAGAGAGAGAGAGAGAGAGAGAGAGAGAGAGAGAGAGAGA
>CABHPR010153458.1:0-20589 GCA_902168415.1 Peromyscus melanophrys | reverse complement strand
TAGTGGCAGATAAGGAGAGGTGAGGAGGTATTTCAGATTCTGAATCAGGACAATGCAAAGACAGAAAAGAGAAGTGGAACAGTTGTGCACAGCGTTTTGCACTGATTGTGGTTGTGAAAAAGGAACACTCAAAGATGACAGGCTGAGAAATACCTGAATTTGGCTGGCTTGGCAGTAGGTGGGAGGGCCACTCAGGTCCATTGGGTTAGGTCCACTCGAGAGTTAAATCCAGGTGAAAACATCATCCAGACACTTAGAAATGTCGTCAGGCGCTCATAGAGTGGTTAAGGTTACACACTAAGGTCTGAGAGATACTTTAAGCAATGCATTTTCCAGAGACATTGTATTAAAGCCGGTGGAACTGTAAGAAATCGAATAGTGAGTTAATTTTCACACCAGAGAGGTTAAGTCCTATGACCAGGCAAAGCAAATGTGAGGGAGAATGTTAACAGGTTTAAAAACAAACAAACAAAAACTCTGAGAAAACCTGAGGTGAAAGTTAGGTCTTCTGGGTTGCTTGACAAGAGGTGCTGGGAAGTAGTGTGTCCTGAAGAGGGCACAAGCCCCTCACTCCTTGCCTCTACTGTCTCTGTACCTGTTACTGGTTGTTGGCATCTAGGCTGAGTGTTTCCAGGCTCTTGACCCCAAGAATTAAAAAGAAGGGCTCACACAGATTTACAAAAGTAGCAAGGAAATTTTATTTTGTGAAGTGATAATACAGATTTAAAAAAGAATGTGTGAAGTTTTTTTTTTTACTTGCAATGTTTTTTATAATAAAGTTTAAAATATATTTAATGTGTAGCAGAGAAAGCAGTTTGTGTTTTCTTGTCTTACACCTTGTCATTCGAAAGCAGTCTTAGTATATACACAAGTCAATGTGTCCATGCTGCAATAAAGTTTTATAGACATTAAATCTTGAACATAAAAAAATATTGATTTATTTTATCCATGTGGGAGTGGGTACGTGTGTACAGGTACCCATGAAGGCCAAAAGAAGGGGCCAGATCCCCTGGAGCTAGAGTCACAGGCAGTTGTGAGCCATCTGATGTGGTTGCTGGGAACCCAACCTGGGCCCTCTGGAAGAGCAGCAAGTACTCTTAACTGCTGAGCCATCTCTCCAGCACCAGAATCTCGTACTTTTCAATAATTTCACAAGTAGCGAAATAGTCTGTTGAGCTTTAAAAACAATGTAAAATGCACAACCGTTATTAATATACGGACAACAAAATAGGCAGTAAAGCCGGGTATCGTGGCGCGGGCCTCCAACTTCAACACTTTGGGGAAGAGACAGCCCGTCCTACATGGAGAGGCCCTGTCTCAAGTGACACTGTCAGCAAGAGGGCAGCAGCTGCTGGAAGGAGCTTTGGATCCCCTGCTCTAGCATCCTTTTGTTAATTTATGCATCTTTTGTCAGTGACTTTCGGAAGAAACTGGGCTAGTTGTCCCGCCTTTTGGATTTGTCTCTCTGCTAAACAGTGCTGTGAGTCCCTTGGTCTCTGATTCTTGGGAGTTCCTGCCCTTGAAATTACACCTAAACCATTTAAAATCCCTTGTGTGCTGTCTCTGTGTCCCCAAATCATAGGTACCATCACGTGACATGATTCACTAAGCCCAGTCGGTGAGGCTTTAGCTTGCGGATGTGGCTGTCTCTGAGAGACAACTGCACAAACACTTCCCCGCTTGGTTTTGAAAAGTAAACCCATGTCACTACTTGTAGTCTTTGTTGAGGACAGCCTTTTTCTTCCTTTTATTTATTTGTTTGTTTGTTTGCTTTCGAAACAGGATTTCTCTGTGTCTCCCTGGCTGTCCCAGAACTCGATCTAAGACATCTATTAAAAGCTAATGAAAAGGAGAGATTACTGTCCTATAGAGCAGGGCGTTCCAGTGTGTGAATCCTTCGGTCAGAAGGAAATAGTGATTGCTCATGTTACTGTGTCTCCCAACCTTCTCACTTGGTTTCCTACTTTTCAAGCTATTTACATATTTGACCAAACTGGCTAGAAAGTTGGTTTTATATACTATTTGTTTAACTTTTGCTTGTTTGTTTTTTGAGACGGGGTTTTTCTGTGTAGTCCTGGGTGTCCTGGAACTCACTGTGTAGCCCAGGCTGGCCTTGAACTCAGAGATCACCTGCCTCTGCCTCTTGAGTGCCGGATTAAAGTCGTGCGCCGTCACCGCCCAGCAGTATTTGTTTCAGTTTACTTGCCAATAAGCACACTTCTGATAAGAACACTTTTAATATAAAAGATACCCTTACATTAGATCAGCACATTTTGAACAACAGAATAAATAGGATTTCACCTGCCTTTGTTTTTGAGGTCCCATCAAAATAGACAGGGGTCTGGGGAGATAGTTCAGTGGTTAAAGTGAGGACCAGAATTCAGATCCCCCAAACTCACCCAGGTGGGCAGGGCAGCCTGTCTGTAATTTTGGATCTTGGAAGGCAGAGGATCTCCAGGCTAGCCAGATACCACTGTAGGGGCAAGTTCTGGGTTCAGTTGAGAACCCCTCCTCAATGAATGATGTGAAAAGTAAAGGGAGGAAGACTACTCCCAGCATCAGTGACAGGGCTACACACACATGTGCACCCATCTGCATACATGCATCTGAACACTAATACACGTATTCATACACACATGTGCACATAGGGTGGGGGAGGGGGGAGTCAAACAGCTTGACTCAGCTGACTCTTCAGTAACAGTTTTGCATTGGGAGCACTGAGTACTGAAGATGCTAGAACATATGCCATATGGTGTTGGCACGTTACAGTTTGTACTGTGCCTGGTAATGGTAATAATTACCTGTTAAAGAGCTTCGAGATGCTTTCATCCTCATTCTTGGATTTGAGTCATTCTGTTGCCAGAGGATAATTCTGCTCATCCGCCAAGAAGATGGAGGCTCAGCCAGGACCAAGATTATTTGGCTAATAACCGGCAGTGGCAAGAATTCTGACTCCAAAGCTCCCTTTCTCTCCATAACCATAATTATAGTTGTTTCATTTTATTGTACTTCTTGGACCTTGTTTGCAGATTGAACTCTTCCTAATCAATTTATCTGAACTTTTCTTTGGTTCCTCTGTATCCGAGAGCTGAATTGCTGTAGTCTTTCCACAGCTGTTTCTGGTGGGCGGGTGGGCTGGGAAGTGGCTTCTGTCTGGGAGCATTTTGTCTGGGAGACTGGAGAAGGTCTTCAAGGAAACTGATGTGATTCACAGAGTGGAGGGACAGAAGTCCTTTGCCATTAGACTTGGCGGGGACGTGAATAGAGTGTCCTCAGTCTATTCAGGAAACAGTGGTTCTAATAACTGGCAGTGAGAAAAGGGCAAAGGACTGCGAGCTCTGAAGATTCTTGTGGGGAAGGGAAGAAGTAGTGGGTGAGCATTAGCACTCTAGGTCTCCCAGGGCCAGGACTGAATCTACAGGTTGAAACACCACGTCTCAGAACCGGAAGCCGGAGAGTTTAGAGATCAACTCTTAAGAGAAAGCAAGTCGCCCGGAGTCAGCCTTCTGCCGTCTGCCTCAGGGTGGGCATTACAGAAAAGCTGAGATCTGCTCTGTCTAGGATTGGGACAGGGTGAAGATGGCTTCCTAAGCTGAGCCTCCACTCAATCTTCGGTTCTCTTTTCAACTAGAGTTGGGGTGTGTCTTGGGGTTTCTGTTGCTGCGACAAAACACCATGACAAAAAAAAGCAGGTTGGGGAGGAAAGGCTTTATTTGACTTACACTTCCGCATTGCTGTCCATCACTGAAGGACAGGAACTCAAACAGGACAGGATCCTAGGGGCAGGAGCTGATGCAGAGGACATGGAGGGATGCTGCTTACTGGCTTGCTCAGCCTGTTTTCTTACAGAACCCAGGACCACCAGCCAAGAGATGGCACCACCCACTATGGGCTGGGCCCTCCCCCATTGATCACTAATTGAGAAAATGCCTTAAAGCTGGATCTCGTGGAGGCATTTCCTCAGCTGATGCTCCTTCCTCTCTGATGACTAGCTTGTGTCAAGTTGACACACAAAACTAGCCAGTACAGGGTGTTTATGTGTTTAATTGCTTTTGGTTCCATTGTATTTGAGAAAGTTCTGGTCACTCTGCCAATGACAAAGACTTCCTTGAAGAAACTGGAGCCTGACTGCCCTTGAATTGGCCTATTGATTCGGCCCCAACATTTAGTTCTCGGACTAGAGGTTCAGTTTTACCAAGAATTATAGTGAGTTAGTAGAGTGGAGATCCTCACCCTGGTGTATATCACCTTCAGTTCCTCATCCCTTACCCTCAGTGCTCCTGTCGCTGGGGTCCATCCTCAGCAAGGATGTGTCACCTTGAGTTTAGTTAGATTCCTTCCTTCTACCTGCTGGGCCTTTAGAAACTTACCACTGATCCCTACCTTCTCTTGTCTCTGAATCTCCACTTAGCCTTTTTTTGGGGTTTGAACCTGATCTCTCTACTCTACTGCAGAACCCTCACCACAGCCAGGCGTTGTGGCCACGTCTCTGCCCACCTTGGTACGCACAGGCAGAAGGGTCTTTACAAGTGAGTCCAATTTAAAAACCTAAACCTAGACTGGGCGGTGGTGGCGCACACCTTTAATCCCAGCACTCAGGAGGCAGAGGCAGGTGGATCTCTGTGAATTCGAGGCTAGCCTGGTCTACAAAGCGAGTTCCAGGACAGGTGCAAAGCTACACAGAGAAACCCTGTCTGGGGGGGGGGGGCCCAAAAAAAAAAAAACCCCAAACCTAAACAAAGCAAAAACCTCTCATTGCAATAATCCCTCTGGAATAAAGGCTCCCTGGCTTCCATTAACAGGTGTCACAAATAAATGCCTTAATGAATATATCTTAAAGATTTTTAAAAACACTGTTAAGAAGTGAAATGAGCTAGAAAAGGCTAAGAGCAATAAAGGCTATTTTAGGTTTTGTAATTGTTGATGTCAGGTGGTGACTAGTAACCAACCATAGACCAAACCTCGGACAGGGTTATTTAGGCAGAAAGGACTCTTTCCTCCCTGCTTCTTCTTCCTCAGCTTGTCTCCTTTATCTAATTTTCTTTCTGTATTTGAAGAAAAACTAGAAGATGATTTTTTGGGCGCTTCAACATTCCATAAACCTATTGTATTTGCGGTGTGCATTTTTGTGTTAGATGGTCTTCATCATAGTAGCCCCCTACAGGGTACTGCTATCACAGTATATTTGTATCATAGTATCATAATTGTATCATAGAAGCCCCCTACAAGGTACTGCTGTCATAGTATCATATTTGTATCATAGTGGCCCTCTACAAGGTACTGCTGTCATAGTATCATAATTGTATCATAGTGGCCCTCCTATGGAGGAGGAATTCATAACCTCATTCATCTCTGTTGCTATGCTGATATGCACACATATTTGTAATATTCGGTATTGTATCTTTTTGTTGCTGTTTGTTCAATGCCTAGAATTCTCTCTTTGCTACTTCTTGGGTTCTCCAAACTCCTATTCACCTCTCAAGGTCTGTCATAATGTTGGAGCAGCACATCCTGAGGGACAGCTTGGCAGAATCAAGCAGAGAACATAAGAACCTCACATTTGGCAACGGAGTGTGGAGATCTGTTGGTAGGCAGCTGCCCCTACTGCCAGAGTTGGCCTGTTTTCTTTCCAGTGCTAGAAACTGAGGGTGTTTATTTTAAATAAGGGAGACTTTGGGGCAGGGTTATGACAAACTTTTCATCTTACTCCCCTTGTCCTTTTATGCTCTACAAGATTTACCAAGAGCAGCGTGGATTTGGTGGATTGGATAATTCTCTGTCAGGGGATATTTGGCAGTGTTCATAGCTTCAACCCTAGATGCCAGCAACATTCCTCTCATGTGTGACAACCCAAAATGTATAGACATCACCAAATGTTGAAGGTGTGAGAAGGAGGGCTGAGAGGAGTGAGGTGCTGCAGAATGCTTCTCCCTTGAGAATCTCTGCCCTGTAGGCACCGTGGAGCTCATTTAGTGTTTTAGGTAGAGCATGTCCCTGCACACACACACACACATTTGCCTTCAGCTTTTAGGCCTAAGCTCTGCCTTCAAGACCCAGATCCTCTGTGAAACTTTTTTCAATACTCGCTTGAAATTGATTGCCCCTCCTTTGTGCCCCCATACAGGTAGTAGTTATATGCAGACTAAATGCATCCCACAGGTCAGTGTTGATGCTAGGGTCAAGTGATGCAGTAATGAAATAGATGGGATTTCTTGGCTTCATGTTGCTTACAGTGTAACTTATTATGTTATATATTACATTTGTAGTTCTCATGAATATTGTTCATTCCCATAGGGTAAGGACAAGTATTATGTGTATTTCCTGACTCCATATAGCATTTGACAAAAGTCAGCCTCCATGCATAGCTGGTGAATAAAGGAAGTAATGTATTCCCCTCTGTACTTCTCTACTTCCATTACCATATCAGACTGTCTTCATTGCACGTGAGCTTTTGCCAGTTCCCAAATGAGACACCCTAACTGCTGTCGCTCCCTTCAAAGATCAGCTTCCAGTATGCCAGAATGAATGTCTTCAATGTACATCTGCCCCTTTGATTAAAAATCATCAGGCGTCCTGTTGAATCCAGTATTTTTAAACACAAGTGTGTACCATAATTGATCTGGCCTTTCTGGCTAGACCTTTTCCTGTGCTTCTCTTCAGCAACTGGAAAACCTTTGACTTTCTAAAGAACTGTTCTCTTTCATACCCTGAAGCCTTGGAGTCTTAGTTACTTTTCTGTTGCTGTGAAAAGGTACCATGGCCAAGGCAACTTCCAAAAGAAAAAGTTTATTGGGACTCACAGTTCCAGAGAGTGAGTCCATGACCATCATGGTGGGGAGCATGGCAGCGGACAGGCAGGCATGGCCCTAGAGCAGTAGCTGAGAGCTCACATCTTGATCCACAAGCAAGGAGCAGAGAGAGAAAGCTAACTGGGAGTGGCATGGGCTTTTGAAATCTGAAAGTCCATTCCCAGTGACACACCTCCTCCTACAAGGCCATACCTCCTAGTTCTTCCCAAACAGTTCCACCAGCTGAGCCTATGGGAGCCATTCTCATTCAAACTACCACACTAACTCATCCTGTAACATTCAGTTCAGGATTCTTTCTTTCTGGGGCCCTCTTCTAAGCCAGCCACCAAACTATGGTAGAAATTCCTTGTCTGTGTCCCATAAGTAACAGTGTTTTAATTTCATGTTTTTTAGTATTTTGAAAAAAATTATTGACAATTTCATATGTGTATATGATGTATTTTGATTCTATTCCTAATGAACTTTCCTTCCCCCTCAGTGTTCGTTTGAATGCTCCATAATTTCCTGTAAATAGGTCTGCCTTGATCACTTCTGCCAGAAGTCTTTAGAAAGCAGAAATCACATCTTAGTTATCTGTGTATCCCACGGATTTATCAGAGTAGTGATGACAAGTGGCTGGCCCGTTGATGTTGTTGGGATAAATGAAGGTGTGGATGAAAAGCTTATCAGAGATGTGTCAAGTAAATTGTTTTAATGACCATGCTTTGCTTTTGTTTCTCCAGACATTGGTATCAACCTGACAGATCCTATGTTTAGAGGAATCTATAGGGGGGTGCAGAAGCATCAAGGTAAGTGTTTCTTTTACTAAGGTGACGTCTATGAAGACACACTTTCTGCCTCAAGGTAGATCTTGAAAAGCATGATCCACTCTTAAAATTGAAACATTAAAGAACTCTGTGCAGCTCAATAGAAGTCCAGCACTCAGAAGGAAAGAGGAGAGCAAGTTTGAGGTCAGCCTGGGCTGAGTAGTGAGAACGTGTAAAACAAAACTCCTCATCATTGTGTGTCAGATCAAACAAGAAACTAAGTCAAGCAAGCCATATTGGTAAACCATCGTTTTGAACAACAGGGCATGCAACCTAACAGTTAATTCCTGTGAGCATCAGTTTATCAAGTTCTTAAAAACATTTTCAGGGTCTGCAGATGGTGCAGTAGCACTTACTGCACTTGCAAAGGACCCAAGTCCAGGTCCCAGCACCCACACCTACACTGGGCAGCTCACAACTGCCTATGAGCCCGGCTCCCAGGCCTCTGAAGCCCTCCTCCGGCTTCTGACAGCACGTGCATTCATGTGCACATACCCACACATAGACACATACACACATAATTAAACAGTCACTCTTCTAGAAAGGAAGAACACATTTTTCAGCCCAGGACAAAGTGCAGTATAGTAGAAGAAAGGTGTACTGCTGTCTCTTCTCCTGTCTTCCCTTCTCCCCTTCCCGTCTGTGTCTCTATTTAGAGACCTAGTATATGGTTGGGACCAGATAGTTGTATCTTAGAGATTAAACATAGGCTTCATCAGAAGCAAGTGGTTTGTATTACCACAGAAGTTCATTTTCCTCTCCAGTCCTAAGAATACCAGCCAGGGGCTGATACAAGCTTAGACAAGTGCTGCATCACTAGGCTATGTCTCCCATGTGCAAGTTCATTGATGAGGTCTGTTTGGTTAGCTGAGACGTGACTAAGCAGGAAATGGTGGTGACGCCAAATTTTAAAAGCAGGCTCTCTGCAACAGACGTGTCTGTGCACACTGCCTGAGAAGACTGCCTGTGCTCATTATGTACGTGCAAACAGGAATATTGGTTTTGTGGTCGAGGACGAGAGAGTTCCGTACAGCAGTAAGGCTAAGTCAGAAACAGTCTGTGCTTCTCTAGATGAGGTGGGCAGCTTTCCTGAAACAAGAAAACAAATGTTTTCTCAGGTCTCACCACTGAACAACTCTTCTACTCCATTTAGACATTTGGATGATATTTTATATGTTACTTATATAATAAAGTTAACTAGTGAGTAAATTACATTCTGCTTTTCCTTGCCCTTGTAGCACTTAGATTCATGTTTTGATGTTGCATGTGTAGATGCATGTAGCGTGAATTCTAATTGGTCTTAATAATAAAAACCCAGAGCCAGATATCGGGGTAAATGCTGAAAGACCGGAGACACAAAGGAGCAAGCCACAGCCACCTCTTACCTTGCCAACTCCTCAGCCTGAAAGGGGGGCTGAGCTCCTGTCTCCGCCCACCTTGTATTCCTCTCTCCGCCCAGCCCTATCACTTCCTGTTTTCTCCTCCCTAGTGCTGGGATTAAAGGCATGTGCCCCCCAAGTACTGGCATCAAAGGAATGAAATCCCAAGTGCTGGGATCAAAGGTGTGAGCCACCACTGCCTGGCTTCTGTGGTTAACTAGTGGCTAGCTCTGCACTCTGATCTCCAGGCAGGCTTTATTTGTTAGAGCACACACAAAATGTCACCACAGATGCATGTGTGTTTGTACATGTGTTTAATACAGAAATTATATAGTGGTCAGTTATCACTACTACAGGTCTGCAGTTTATAATCTGGCCATCCTAGGCGCTGTATGAGTATAAATTAACTAAGGTGACTTTTGTCTCCTATTTTGTAGCTACTTTAGAAGTAACAATAAATGAATCCTATTTACATTTTCTCTGGTACTTAAATATGAAGTTAATCATCGCGTTTTTCTATTTCACTTCACTGCCCATTTGTTTTAGACCTAACACTGGGTTGGGGATGGCTGAGTGTGTAAAGTGCTTGCTCTGCAGAGCACTGAGTCCCAAGTTCGGATCCCTAGCTCCCATGTGAAAGCTGAGAGCAGCAGCGTGAGTCTGTAAGCCCAGTGTGTGGCAGGGACACAGGCAGACCCGGGGGCTTGCTGACCAGCAGTCCTTCTGAAACAGTGAGAGTCTCAAAATATACACTAGACAGTGATAGAGGAGTACCCGGTGTTGCCCGCTAGCCTATGCACATGCACACGCGTAGGCATACACTTGCTCACACTCTCATGTACACACAAATGCACATTTCAGATACACAGCCCATCAGTTGATTTGTGGCCATTGAGTTCATCTTTAATTTGGACTTCTGCCATTATCTCCATTGTGATCAAAAAAATAAAAGTACAATTAAATTATTAATTATTCAGTTTCTTGTTTTCTACTTTTTTTAAGGTTTTGCAACTCTAGTTTTACTATATTACAACTAAATAGCACTGATTTGGCTGTGTTTTAATACATGATTATTTTTATGCATTTTTACTTTGAGAAAAAAATATACATGCATAATTATAGATAATATCTATCTATCTATATATATATATTTACTAGGTTTCCTTAATACATGATTTTTCTTACACAGATGACTTACAAGATGTAATAGAGAGAGCTGTCCAGATTGGTGTTAAAAAGGTAACATCTGAATTTTGTTCTTGTTGAATTTCTTTGTTTCTAAAATAAATTTTACTTAACAGGCTGCAAAAGAAAAGAGAAAGAGGGCTGGAGAGATGGCTCAAAGGTTAAGAGCACCGACTGCTCTTCCAGAGGTCCTGAGTTCAATTCCCAGCAACCACATGGTTGTTCACAACCATCTGTAATGAGATCTGGCGCCCTCTTCTGTACATATAATAAACAAATAAATCTTCAAAAAAAAAAAAGAAAAAAAAAAAAAAAAGAAAAGAGAGCCAGTGGCACACCCTTAGTGTGTATTTCTCCATGTAAAATAAGCAAGTTAATAGACGTAATTGTTCTCTTCACAGCTATTTATGTTACACAGTCCTCAGGTGTGTGATCAGAAATGTGACGATGTCTGTGATCGGAAAAAATTAAAGCTCTAACAAGTTAGACTTAAAAGACAACCTTGAATAAATGTTATAATCCAACTTGGCATGTGTTAGAAATAGTCATCAAAAACACATGCATGTGTTACCACACTTAGTTAGCTGTGGGTACACCATTAGAGAACTGAGAACATGCTTTAATTTTAACAGTAATAAAATTCTTAAAGTTTTTAGAGCTTTTTTATTATTTAATTTACTTAATTATTTTACATCCCGACTGAAGTTTCCCCTCCCTCTTCTCCTCCCATTTCCCCCCCCCACCCCATCCCCCATCCAGTCCTCCTCTAAAAGAAATTGAACATTAACTGGCTTATGTCAAATTCTCCAAGGTTTCTTTAAATTAGTGTACAAACGCCAGATTAGCCCACACATGTAAGATATAGTTATATTCCAGAGCAGAGTGTCAGTTCACTTTGTAACTGTTGCCTCTGAGTTAAAGGCCCTCGGTTCTAAAACATGGCACAACTAGTCAGATCCTGCAGTCTCCAGCCCAAGAGTGGATTGACTCTCCAGAAGTAGTGAGGGAGGGGCAAAGGCATTGAACTTCTCAGCCTATGTTCACTCCGTGGTGATAGTCATCTGTATCTAGTGCGTCTCTGCAAATGCCGAGGTATCCCACGGGGCAGGAGTACTGTGCTCACTTCTGGTCAAGCACACACATATGTGGAGATGGGCGGGAACAATGGGACAGAGGCGGATTTCACTTGAACCTATGAGTTCCTTCCCAGCAGTTACGTTGTGGTGATTAGAAGCATGGCTTTGGCATCACAGATGCGGCTTCCAGTCCCAGCTTCCTCCTTTCTAGCTCTGAAACTTGGAAGAGTCTAGATTTCAGTTTTCTCATCCATAAACAAGGGGTGTTTTAAAGTATTTTAGACAGTTGTTATGTGGGTTACATTACATTACATAGAGACATCACCACTGCCAGATCAGGAGCATTGTACATCATGGTCTAGGCTTGCCCTTCCTTTCGTAGGCCATTTGGAGGAGGTATAGGTAATGTACGTAGATTTAGTTAGAAACTGTTCTACAGTTTTGTATGTGGCCAGCTGGTCTAATTAAAGAATTAGGTAAGATTGGTAAAGAACAGTTTTCCTGATATCTTAAAATTTTTCTTTTTTTTTTGTCTGTACATGATTGCATTTTTACATAAACAGTTCCACAAAACAATTGCATTTTTAACACAGAACAATACATGAATCACCAGCATATATGCATACACACAACTGCATCTTGAGTCAAGGTAGAAACAATAAATTTCTTCATTTAAACAGTTCCATTTTTAACCCAATTCCAGAAAACAGTTCCTAGGTCATTACTATAAACTCTAAATTGTCCCATTGCAATGAAATCTCTATTGTGCATTTCCTTTCTTAAGTCTCAAAATTCAAATGATAAATTCTGGTACTAGCCTTCCAAATATGAGAAATCCATAACCAAAATCTTTTTGTAGTTTTCTCATTAAGTTCAAAAAGTTCAAAAAAGTAAATTCTGGTATCAGGCTTTCACTTCCAAATATGAAGAGACGTTTTACAACCAAAACTTTTTGCAGTTAATAATTTTAGTTCAAACAAGCATCTCTGCAACTTTTGTTCTCACAGACAGAGACCTTTCTAGGTACAGTAGTATTCTAAACTATTTTTGACGTTAGCTCAGGTTTTTCTGTGTTGCATTGATTTTCCACAGATCTCAGCTATGGGTGCCTTGTGCTGGTTCTGGCTTCTGGAGCTTTTGAAACCATTCAGACTGCCTACTTTGCAGTCTACTATGACACTAACCTTCTGTGTCTCGGGTTTTAAAATTTTTCTTAACTCCTATGTTCTATGGGCATTTGAGATTTTAGTTGTGACTGTATATTCCCTGTATAGAGGCTCAGTGGCTGGTCACACTGGCGGTTTAAGTGGCTGGATGACAGTGTCTATTTTTCATCTGCAGTTCCACCTTTGTTTTGTGTGCAGTCTCTTTGGTGTGCACCTACAATGAATTCCTTACTTTAGCTTAGAGAGACTTTATAGTGTTTTAAAAAATAGGTCATCAGTGTCCTTAAATCACCCTTTAGAAAACTGTACCTTAAACAGCATTGCCTTGGTGGTCACCTTTGGCTCTTAATTGTGTCTGACAGACTAGCAAAGATGGCATCCTAACCATCAAATGACTCCAATGGCTGTCTGAAGTATGCTGATTTCTCAAGAGCCATGAATTCGTTTTACAGGGATTTGTCACTACATCAGTGTCGCAGTTTTTGGTCTTAGAACCCCTCTACTTTCTAATGACAGACCCTCTAAAAAGCTTTTGTGTGGGTTGTATGTATTATATATATTAGGAATTAAAGCAGAAATATTTTAAGTATTAACTCATTTTAGGATATGATAAACTATAACGTAAACAGTATATTTTAATGGAAAATACCTATTTTCTAAACAAACCTTAGCAGCAAGGGATTGTGTCACATTGTGTCATCTATGAGTGACTAAGAAGGCTGCTGCATTTGCATGTCTTTTCTGGGGTCAGTCTGTTGTGATACTCTACGTCAGGTAGTATCTGGGTGACCTTCCTGAACACCTGAGATTGAATGAGACTGAAAAAGGTGAGAAGCCGATTGTATTCTTAGAAAAGTAGTTTTGATCTCCTGGGAGTTTCCAGCCACTACTGGAGACCTGTTAAATTAATCAGCACTATTCTTTACTGATTGACATGATCATTGATTTCAGTGAACAGAATTTTAAATTTGCAGGTCTTTAGCTATTCTGTCTTCTATAACATATAAATCATGTCCTCAAGAGACATGGGGTCTAATAGAGACAAACATGTAAATGCACATTACTATTTAACACAGGCATCCTGTTGGAGGGTGTGTGTGTGGGCAGGAGTCAGGTAGCACTCTGTGTAGAGATGATCTTCCCCATGAACGGTTAAGGAGGGGAGGGTGTAAGGAGGGAGGGTGTAAGGAGGGGAGGGTATAAGGAGGGAGGGTGTAAGGGGGGAGGTATGAGGAGGGAGGGGAAGTGACGCACCCTCAGTGAATGGTGGCCGTCTGGGGACAGTTGCTGACTGGCCTGTGGAAGTCAGCCTCTTCCCTTCTTCCCATTTCAGTTTATGATCACAGGTGGAAGTCTACAGGACAGCAGAGACGCGCTGCAGTTGGCACAGACAAATGGTACCTCTCATTACTTTTACCAAAGCAAATGTGAATTATTAATTATGAAGAAGTCTTTCTGAGAACTGCCTAAGGTACAGATATGGTGCATCCTGACTGTAGAAATGACAGGAAAATAGATTGATTTCAGTGGAACATGGTTACGATAACAGAGTTGAGAGTACCCTTCGGTGTATGAGATGTTTGATAAAACATTGTAGTACTTAACAAAGATTATTATTTCAGTAAAAAAGGGCAGTTACCCACACACATAATTTATCTTCAAGTAATTCTGATATAGAATTTTATGTGCATATTTTAATGTTCGGTATGAATTGTTTTTCTTTAAAATCTCTTAAATTGTAAAGGATTGTTGTTATTGACCATTTATTTTGTGAATCAGACTTTGTGTAAGGCCCCAGGAGTTTAAGTAATAATATAATATACCACTCTTAGGGCTAGAGAGATGACTTGGCAGTTAAGAGCACTTGCTGCTCTTGCAGAGGACTCAAGTTCAGTGCCCAGCAGGGGGCAGCTGCCCACAAGGCACAGCCCAGGGGATGAGGCATCCTCTTCTGCTCTCCATGGGCACTCCTCAGCACACACACACTAACAAAATTAAAATGTGCTGCTCTCCGAGTGCTCACTTCATGCTCATACGTTTCCTACTTACTTAAAATCTTAAAAGCTTAGTTGGCATTCCTATAACTGTTTTGCATGTATACTTTACTAGAAACCTAGAGATTAGGCATTCTACACAGTTTTTTTCAAAATGCAGCTGTGCTTCTTTCATGTATAAAATCTTATCCAAAGCTGTTTTTTATAGAAATCTTTATAAAATGCATGCTTGTCTTTAGGCTGTATTGACTCTCAATGTTAAAAATATGAAAACAATCATCTTCTGAGGACTTTTTGAAGTATGGAAGAAGATTTTCTTCCATGCTTTGCATTCTGGAACAGCTATGGTTTTAAAATTCTTCTCCCATCTTTATTATTTTCCTTCCTCTCACTCTAGAGATGTCTACTGCCTCCTGTTTGCTACCTGTGGGAGAGCCCGAGGAAGGCTCTGCACCCTTCCATTGGTTCAGCTGCAAGTTCCTGTTGAACTTCTAAAGCAAACAAAACTGGGCCCCTCAGTTTAGACTCCACCTAGGGCATTGTGCACAGCGCATGTGATAGATGCCCAGCACTCTACCCTGAGCCATTCTCCCAGCCCTGATACATCAGACTTCTGGTCTGTGTTCCTTACTACTGAAGCTGCTAAAAGTCTGGTCTCCAAATAGAGAGCTTTGTTTTTTATTAGTAAATGAAACCTCCCCTCCCACTGTTGAAGTCACTCCTGCAGGTGCCCACAGAGGCCAGAGATGTCAGATCCCCGTGGAGCTGGAGTGCAGGCAGCTGTGAGCTGGCTGACTAGACAGGAACCAAGCTCCAGTCCTCTGCAGGAGCAGTGGGCACTTTTAACACCTCCATCTCTGCTGTCAGCCTTTGTCAGGGAGTACGTGGTGGTGGTTTATTAAACACATGAATTGTGATAGTCATGTAAACAGTAATATCAAAGGTAAAACTGGGTGCTTGCTTTGGCAGCACATGCAGCACATATACTAAAATTGGAACGATACAGAGAAGATTAGCGTGGCCCCTGTGCAAGGATGCCACGCAAATTCATGAAGCATTCCATATTTTAAAAAAAGGATAAAATTAGATGATGATATTTTAAGAGATCATTTCACTTTTCATTCTCAGATGCTTGGTAAACGACCAGCTTTGGAAAGAGTTGAATTGATAACTTTTATATGCACATCCCACTTTTAACATATTTAGAAATTCTTGTTTGATTAATGTACATAATTCTGGAAATTTGAATTGTTTATAGCTGTCAAACATAAGTTGGAATTACCTTTTCCTCTCATTTTTATATGTTAGCTATTAACACGAACAATACTCTGAAAATAACCCTAAGATGTGGCTTTCTGTTAGACATGTTTTTCAGTACGGTTGGGTGTCATCCCACGAGATGTGACGAGTTTGACAAGAACGGCCCGGATGGTTACTTGGCGGGATTGCTGAACCTTGCTGAGAATAACAAGGGGAAAGTTGTAGCAGTAGGGGAGTGTGGACTTGGTAAGTGCCAACCTCTACACTTAACATCGTTTTGAAAATAACTGCTTGTTGTGTCCAGATCCTGAATAATGATCATTCTTTATCTTTTAAAGATTTTGACCGGCTGCAGTTTTGCCCCAAAGAAACTCAGCTCAAGTAAGGAAATTTGTTGATTTTAAAAATGGCTGTAAACTCCTAAGAATGGTTTTTATTTTTTTCAAAGTAACATCAATTGAACATTTAGGGTTAGCTATGAAGGTGTGTTTGCTTTCCCTGGCATATATGAAAAGTTAAGTGAAACAAAGTCCACACATCTTTGCATGCAATTAATCATCTCCAGCCGATTAAACCACTGGATTTGATTTGAATGGTAAAGCAAAGGGATGCGTTTTATATCATATTTTATATCATACAGACTTTTTGACAGGGGCGGCAAGAGATATATTTATGCACAAACCATCTACCCTTGGTCCACTGTTTCTTATGCATGAAGACAATCTAGATCAAATTACCTCTTAATACATTTTGTCATTTGGTTGCGGGGTAAGGGGGGGTAACGACGGGACAACACATCTGTGACAGCTGATGTGATGACCTGAGGACTTTTCACATTATATCTTCCAGGAATGGTAGAGATGCTATGAGGTCTGTCTCTTGACCACCATGTAATCAATTCTTCTAACCTGAAAAGTCAGATTCACACTGGGACGGAAGTCTGTTGCTTTACCAGCTTCTCAGGCCATCCCTCCACTGCAGTGTCTGTCTGGGCCACAGACTGTATCATGAAAAGTGCTGCAGCAGAGTCCCACAGGATATCTTGCCCATATGGCTTTTCTTCTAGAATGAGTTAAAAGTGATTCCCATATGCCACCTAAATACTGCAGACCAGATTTTGGTTCCATGGAAGTATTGATAGTATGGGTTCTATTTACTTCTCTGAAGATAAACTTCCATCAACAGTCAGTGTTAGAATTTAGTATGTGTAACAGGGTGTAATTAAGCTGTAACACATGTCCAAGTGTCTGTACTAGAGTGGACCTCAGTCTATTCTGTAAATGATTGCTGAGTACCTCTTCAGAGTGTTAAGACTAAGGCTTGGTTCTTTGGCCTTTACAGACAAGAGAGCCCATAAATAATTGTAGTAGGCTAGTAAGTGCTGACAGGAAGGTGTATACACTTGAGGAGGACTTATGTTCAATTCCTACCACCAAAATACCATCACCACTAAAAACAACAAAGTGTATGGATAAGAGATGGATGGACAGCCCTTTTAGGGGAATCTGGGATGTCTTTGCTAAGATGACAGCATGATATAGGGCTCTTCAAAAAAGGATAAGCTGAGGACAAACTAAAGCGAAAATATTTATTAAGATCACTTGGCAGTCTTTAACCTGAGATTTAAAAATGTCTGGAGAAGTAATAATCTCATTTGGATTGTTGTCAAGGAGACAGATACCCCAGGAACCCCCCTCCCCCCATCCCACCTTGCCCTCCCCTGGCATAGGCTGACCTCTTCTGTGTCCATCCATTTCAGTATACTTACCTAAGTATGTTGAAGCTACACAGCGGACTAGTGTCTTCCAGTGTGTTGAAGGCATAGAGCAGGTCTGCTCATGTAGTTCCCTTGGTGTCTGGTTAAGGAAGGAGACTCTCTGTTTCCTATATGGATTGAAGGGCTGCAATTGGAGTTTTGCTGTTGAACTTATTGTTGGAAGAATTTGGATTTTGATCTGTACTTTGTGTACTCGTGTGTGTACATGCATACACACGTGTATGTGCACATGGAGGCCAGATGTCAGTCCTGGTGTCATTCCTCAGGAGCTGTCCATCTTATTTTTTGAGACAGAGTTCCTAACTGGGACCTGGGACTCTTCCGTTACATGGTTGCTGGATATCAAACTCAGGAACACACGAATGCATGGCAAACACTCTCCCTGCCAAGCCACCTCCCCAGTCCCTTGATCTACACTCTTTTTCCTTTCCTTTCCTTTTTTTTCTCCCTCCGCCTCTCTGGAATTTTTTTTTTTTTTTTTTGAGACGAGGTCTCCCTATAGTCCTGGTTGACCTGGAACTCAACTATGTAGACTCACTGAAATCCTCCTGCTTCTGCTTCCAGAGTGCTGGGATTAAAGGCATGCACCACCACACCTGGCTTTTTTTTAGCGTGTGAAATAATATTAACCTAGTATATGATTTGTTGGTTTTTTAAAAAACATTTTTTCCTTTTAAAAAGTACAATCAATATTGTGTGTGAGAAATAGTAAGTAGATGCACCTGTAATGGGGTTGAAGGGTACTGTCTTCAATGAGCAGGCTGAGGTGTGATTTTGTCTTTCTATTCCCTGGCTGTCTATTCCTTTACACACATCAGTGTCCTCATTGTTAGCATGAGGGTGCCACTGTCCGTCCTTCTCAGTATATGATGGGTAAAGCCCACAGTGCATGCCTGGACAGACTGAGATTGAGTATTCAATAATTACAGCTTCTAAAGGAAAATACCAGCTGTGCCTTTTGCTGAGGGTTTCTGAAAGTGCTTTAAAAAATGGTATCACTGTGTCCATGTAAGTGCATAAGGAAGTTAGAAGAGGGTGTCAGATCCCCTGCAGCTGCAGTTATAGATGGTGAGAATCATCCATCATGGGGTTGCTGGGAACTGAACCCGGCTCCTCTGCAAGGGCAGCCAGCGCTCTTAACCACTGAGCTATCCATCTCTCCAGCCTTGGAACACGCTTTTCTAAAGACCAAGAAGGTGAAGCAAAGAATGGAAACAAGGAAAAGGCCTGACTTGGTTATGGAAAGTTTTTCTTTTGAGTGATAGCAGTATTTCTAACTTCGCTGCCCTGCTACACTTTTTCCTTTTGCATACTAGAGCTCAGTTCTCTTGTGTCGGGGGAATTTGCTCTGGGCATTTTTCTTGGTGCTTTAGAATGTTAATATTATGTAGGTCTTTTTTTAAAAGGCAGGTATCAGACAAGATTTCAAAATGACCCTGAGGATACTTAGGCACCCTGGAAGAGTTGAGGCCATCCAGGCTGTAGGCCAGCTGGGAGAGGATTACCGCCCACAGTGTCACACACTGGGCTTTTGGAAGGCCTCAGTCCTAATTAGTGACAGCTGCTGCTCCAACGCTGACCTTTTCAAGCTCTCCTTAGTGTTGACCCAAGTGGTCAGAAGCAGTGATTCAACCTGAGTAAATCAGAGCTTTGACAAGATGGGCAGATGTAGATCAAGATGATTCATTTATGACCGGAAGACATTCTAAGTAAAAGAAACATACTTCCGACTCTCGTCAGCCCTGCTCCATAGCTGATGTCATTTGGTGCTTCGTTTTGTTTTTTCCTTTAAAGGCACCAGTTATTTGGTGTTATACATTTGTTCTCCTCAGTTTGCACTGTTAGGGGGGTTGTTTAAAGGCACCAGTTATTTGGTGTTATATACCTACTCTCCTCAGTTTGCACTGTTAGGGGAGTTTGGTTTGGTTTTGCCACGTGGAAATTTTCCTTTTCAAGATTCTTAATTTTGTGAGGGAGCAGGCATGCCATGTCATGCCAGTGGAGGGCAGGGGACAACAGTGGTGTGGACTTAGTTCTCTTGGTTCTACCTCGGTGTGTATTTTGGAGATTGAACTCAGGTTCATTATCATGTAGCAAATTCTGTTACCTGCTGAGTCATCTCACCAGCCCCCACTTGGCCTTTTAAACATTTATTTTTATGTTTGTGAGTGTTTTGCCTGCATATGTGTATGCAGTACCAGCAAAGACCAGAAGAGGGTATCAGATCCCCTGGAACTGGAGTTACAGATGGTTGTGAGGTGTGGGTGCTGGGAAGTGAACCTGTGTCCTGGCACGTTTACACAGTGACAGAGCACACTGGATGTTGGCACATGTACTACTTCAGTACCTGTGGAAGAGGCGGCTTGCAGTATTGGGGTTTTTTTGAAACAGGTTTCATGTGGCCCAGGTTGGCCTCAAACTAATCAGGTAGCTGAAGATCTCCTTAAACTTCTGTCCGTCTGTCTCCACCTCCCAAGGCCTGACGCAGCACACTCGCTTTCCTGCAGTGCCGGGATTCCACCCAGGGCCTTGTGCATGCCGGGCAAGGCCTCTCCCCATTCGGCTCTGTTCCCAGCCCAGCCCACTACTAGTAGTAATTCTTAATCTTTTCTTCCAAGTTTTTGTTTCCTAACCTGCATAATGTCCTCGCTTTAACTGAAACAAAATTACTTTTGCTTATTCTTGCCCAGCAGAATCTGAAAAGGTGGTTTAGACCCAAACATGAGTTAATAAAGGCATAGAATAGAGCACCAGTTTCAGATGGGGAGACCGATGGACGTTGTGGAAATAAGTTTGTAATCCTAGCAAATGAAGCACCCCTTTCCAGAAGTTCAGTGGCAGAAATGAACCTGATGATTTTAATGTCTGAATTCACTATTTTCACTTTCATATTCCCATTTCTAGAAATAAAATTCCTTCAGTTAAAAATTATTTGCTATATGTCTTATGCTAAAATAAAATTTTTACTGTGGAATTTTTTTTGCATTGTGTAGATATTTCGAGAAACAATTTGAACTGTCAGAACAAACACAATTACCAATGTTTCTTCATTGTCGAAACTCACATGCTGAGTTTTTGGGTGAGTAAAAAATGTAATATCTTTACAATTTTTTTGCGGGGGGCGGGGGGGTAGGGGG
>CABHPR010153455.1:552-37660 GCA_902168415.1 Peromyscus melanophrys | reverse complement strand
CTATCTATCTATCTATCTATCTATCTATCTATCTATCTAGTCTGTCTGTCTATCTATCTACCTTCTATCACTTATCTACCTATATAAATGATCTTTGTTATGAAATGGCTCAAATACTCTCTGAAGTGGTAGGAGAATAAATTGCATGTGTGGAAGATAAGATAGGTGACTGAATAACTATTCTGTTCTGGCTGCTATATTAGTAGATCATATCGGCTTTGTAAGTTGGCTTTTTTATTAGAAATGATGCACAACAAGGCTGTAAGTTCTTACTGGACTTGATCTGTGGAGGAAATGGAGAACAGGGTTGAGGGTATGAGTTCTGAATGTAATAACTGTCAAAAGACCTTCTAGAAGAGAGATGATGGGCACCCAAACAAAATGGTTACCTTTGTGTTTGTGACATTAGATGGATGAACTGTGATACCTTTTCTGTCTTAAATTTTTAAAGTAATAGGTATTAAAAAATGGTACAAACTTATTATCAGAGCGAGACATGTAGAGGGGAATGATACATAAATTCCCACCGCTCTGTAGTCCCAGTTTACACATATAATTAGTGTGTAAGAGTCAGTACTTCCTTAAGCCTTTTGTCTGGTCATGGGTTCATGCATGTATAACCCAATAGTTTTTATATTAATTTAAAAAGTATTATTATATGTATAATGTGTAAGTATAGGTATATGTGCTGTGGTGTGTGTGTGTGTGTGTGTGTACAACTCTGTGAAATGGTGGTTTTCTCCTTCCATATTTATGTGGGTGGATTCAGGGTATTGATCTCAGGTCACCAGGCTTGCCTGGCAAGAATATTTACCTGATTAGCCTGTTTTTCTTTTAAATGAAGTGGGCTTTTATTGCATGTATTTTTTTAACTTCAGTATATGTCTTGGGGTTTTTGTGTCAAAATTTCTAGGGTAATTGTAAATTATAATGCAATATTACTGCATATTTAAATTATTTCCAATTTTTCACTATAGTAAGCCACACTAAGATGAATATCTTTGTATTTATACTTTTACATCATTATGCAAGTACTTCTGTAGTAAAGAACTGGGATGTGGCTCACGCAATGACTAAGTACCCACTGTGCCGTGCTGGTGGAAATGCTTGTCCATTCCAGCTTATTTTATTTTTTATTTTGCTCTTGTCTTCCTTTGGGTACTCTTGAAAAATCCAGTTAGAGCTATGAGTGGATATACAGAACAAGCTCTACCTGACCATCCGGGCATCTGCTTTAGTCGTGCCTTTGCTGGGTCCATCCTTATGTGAGAAATAAGTCAAAGAAGAGTAGTTTATTGAAGTGGGAAAAGAAACCCACAAGGAATCATTTAGGAACAGCATAATGGTTTTGTTGAGCAAGCTTCAACCTGTCAGGGTGCCATGGCCCTGTGGTGGGATGTTGTTGCTTTCCTACCAAGAATCTACTTTCCACATATGACATCAGATCTACATTTCTTGTTGCAAAATATTATAACTTCATTCCATGTGTTCGTGGTACTATAACCATCTCTCACCTTGTGAGTGGGACAGACCCGGCTTCTCAGGACATTAGTGCAGAGATAGGAGGCACAGAGCAAGGGCAAATGAACCTTTTTTTTTCCTAGGCTTTCTGGGACTACTTAGAAGCTTATATTAAAAAAAAACCAAATGAAACAAAAATAAAAACGAAATATTGCATGCAAGCTTGGAACAGCTGGAGTCTACCACTTAGAGCCACTATTGAAATAAAGTAGGAAAAACAGAGAGAAGAGAAGAAAATCTGGTGATAGGATCTTCATTCTCTAGTGTATCCCGAGTCTAGATTGTTCTGGACCTGACTGCCACACACTTCAATAAATGACAGTAGTATGTCTCCCCTTTTTTTCTTCCCCCTTTCCCTTCCTCCTTTTTCCTTCTCCTTTTCTTCATTTAAACTTTTTTTCATTTTGCTCCAGCCAATTGGAGTTAGATCTCTAAACTTTTGCCTCTAAAAGAACACTGGTTGCAGAACCAATGGTGTAGAACACAAGACTGCCACTCCCCCTGGAGCAGAGAGGCAGCCCACGGTTGCTGGGCATCTAAGATGACCTCAAATTGGATTAGAGTTTCCTCTTAATGATTAATGGGTTGAGATGAGTAAACTCCTTTATTTAGAACATGTGCATAGCAAGGCTTTCAGTCTGAAGTTAATTTTCTGATTCTGGCTATATTGGCCTCAGAGTTTCACTTTTAAAAAGGAATGATATAGGAAATACTTCTCCATTAGGGGAATATTTCCAAAGAAACAGTATAAACAAAACCATGGTGATTCATGCCAATGGATTATTTAGCTTCAGTGTAAAACCCTTGAGTTATTAATCTGCTTTATGTATCTTTCCAGGTTTATATTTTATTGTTTTGTTTACAGAAGACTTGACAATGCATTAATTTGCACTTTATCTGTAGATATGATCTACTGGGGTTATACAATAAAATATTAATGTTTGTTTACCCTAAACCAAAGCCTGAAAGCTCTACTGATATGAAAATCAATACCGCAGTTTAATTCTATCTGCAATCTTTATGCAAACACTATTTGTATTTTATTTACACAAACTTTACATTTCTTTATATTTGTAACAGAAGCATATGGTATGGGTGATAAGGTAGTTATAATCATTTAACATTTATTTGTTTATGAATAGCTCCAACTCAATCTGAAGTAGACTTCAGACTAGGCATCTGAGCAGGCATGTATCCCTGACAAATCATTTCATTTCTCTGGGGTTTTGTTTCCTTATCTGAGGAATAATGTAGCAAGAGTATTTGCTTTACAAGATACTTGTACAGAATAAATAAGATATTCCCTACAAAGCCTTTAGCAATTGCTGGCACTGAGCAGTACAGAGTAAAGCAACCGTTAGTCCTACAAAATGTGAGAAGGCCAGCACCGCATACCCTAAATAAAGTATACATGATCATGACATCAACTCCCTTCACATGAAGCTCTGTCTTCCTCATATCATTGGCTAGGTGTGAGGCTATTGAGTACCTGCTGAGGATTCTGTAACAGAAACCCAGGCACTGGCTGGGAATTTGAATTTTCCATATATGATTTCCCATGCCTATCATCACATCTACAGAGTCTCGTAAGTGTATAAGCTACACAAGTTATGTATTTCTGCAGTTTTATCATTATGGAACCTAAGAGGACTATAGATTTCACTATCCAACTGAGCATGGTCAAATAAAGACAGATATTTAAAAGCACACAAGTCGATCATGTGCTCTTTAGCCAGAAAAATCCTACAGCTAAAAGAAATAAAAGCACAGGGAAATGGAATGATTTGTCTGAAGTCTCACCGACTTGCTAAAGACCCAAAATGAACATGAAAACATTCTAATTCCTGGTCAAGTAGTTCACACAGGATACATAATGATATATCTTCAGATAGCACTGTTTACCTAGCATGAATTTATTGCCAGTGACGTGTTAATCTGCAAATTCACTTGCTTACTTTTATCAGTGCTCTAAAAACCCTTGACCTGCAAGATCAAAGTTTGTACAGTGGAGTGGACACTGCACTGGACTTCAGGACAGGGTTTGTGCCTGTCCACCTTCCCCTCAACTGCATGATCGAAAGTCACATTTCCTCCTTACAACAGTTTCCCTTTCCCTGCGGCTTAGGTCTCTGGACTTCCCCTCCTTATTGCTCTTAACCCATATAGAGATATTGCCCCCCTGTATCCTCGGGAGATGGACTTCAGGGCTCTCCATGAATCCCACAAATCTACAAATGTTCAAGTCCATTCTATAAATTACCACTATGTAAGTGGTTGTTATAGCACACTGCTTAAGGAATAACAACAAGAGTTATGTACGTTTGGTACAGGTGCATGTTTGTTTTTGTGAGTGTATGTGTGTACAAGTTTGTGCAGGTGAGTGTGTACATGCACACGTGTGCATGCATATGAAGCCTAGAGGTCAACAATGAACATCTTCCTTATGTTTTTGAGAAAGGGTCTCTCACTGAACATGGAGCTGGCCAATTTAGCTACACCGGTTGGCCAGCAAGCCCCAGAGAGAGAGCCTCCTGTCTCTTTCTTTCCAGTGCTGAGATTTCAGGCTCCGTGTCCTGCTCTTTTACATGGATTCTGGGGGATTAAACTGATGCTTCCTTATGCTTAGGAAGCAAGCACTTTACCAACTGAGCAATCTCCCATGCTCTGATACACCATTATTTTCCTGAGTACTTTTGGTCTGTGATTAGTTGAGTTCACAGAACTCATGGATACAATGGACCAACTGTAATGATGGGCATCTTCCTACCTATGGCTGCAAAGCTTTGCCTAGCACCCCATGAATTCCTATTGTTGACCTCTATGATGGCGCTGAAGATGAAGGTAAGTAAAATAAGCCGTTGTTCTTGAGAGTCTCTCAGAAGAGAAAGGTCAGAGAAATAAAGGGAGGAGGAGCTAATAAAGACAGCTGTGGTAGGAGCGCTTGGGTGGGAGGGTGAAGACAGAGGAGATGGATGAGTTGAACATTCCCTGGTGGATGGGGACCCACAACCACAATCTGAAGCTAAAGGTAGGAAATCTCATGTTGAGGAGCAACATAGTACCAATCACACTGGCTTGGGTGGGGGTAAAACTAGAAAGAACCAGGCTCCGCACGTTCCTCAGGGTATGACTTTCTGGTTACCTCAGCTTCCTCATCAGTTATAACAGGCACAGGTCTGGATTCCCTTTCAGGCTGTTGTGACCAGTCATTGAGATCATGCCTGCTGATGTTAGCAGGACACTAGGCACCAACTCGGTAAAGTAGTGGTAGTAGTAACACTAGTTTGCTTTCACCAAACCTGTTGTTTGCTTCCTTTCTTCCAGGGACAAGGACATGTTTATAAACTGATACCCCATTTTGTTGTTGTTGCTATCATCATCATCATCATCATCATCATCATCATCATCATCATCATCATCATTTTTGAGACAGGGTTTCTCTGTGTAGCCCTGGCCATCCTAGAACTCTCTCTGTAGACCAGGTTGGCCTCAAACTAAGAGATTCACTTGCCTTTGCCTCCTGAGTGCTGGGATTAAAAGCCTGGGCCACCACCGCCTGGCTACATCTTGTTATTTTTTAAAAGGGTATGTGTATGTGTGTGTGTGCGTGTGCGTGTGCGTGTGCGTGTGTGTGTGTGTGTGTGTGTGTGTGTGTGTGCTTGCTTATATCTCTGTGCATTATATTTGTGCAAATATCTGCAGAAAAGATGGTATCAGATCCCCTGGAACTGATGTTACTGGCAGTTGTGAGCTGGCATGTGGGTTCTGGTAACTGAACCTGGGTCCCCCACAAGAGCAGCAAGAACTCTTAACAGCTGGACTATCTCTCTAGCCCCTAAACATATTTTTAATAACACTCAAGTACTTGAGCACTATGAGTTAAGAAAGAAAGAAAGAAAGGAAGGAAGGAAGGAAGGAAGGGAGGAAGGAAGGGAGCCAGCAACGCGACTCAGCAGGTAAAGTGCTTGCCACTTGTCTTTGTGTGTGTGTGTGTGTGTGTGTGTGTGTGTGTGTGTGTGTGTGTGTGCCAATGTGACACAACTAGAGTTAATCTGAGAAGAGGAGGGAACCACGTTTGAGAAAATACCCTCCTTAATAAGATTGGCATGTAGACAAGGTTGTGGGTCATCTTCTTAGCTAGTGATTGATGTGGTGTCAGTCCTGGAAAGGAGGCCTCAGGTTATATGAGAAAGCACAGGGAAAGAGGAGGAGCAAGCCAGTAAGCAGCACTCCTCCATGGCTTCTGCTTCAATTCCTGCCTCCAAGCTCCTGCCTTGAACTCTTGTCCTGATTGCCTCAGTTATGGAATGTGGCTTGAATGTAAACCCTTCCCAGTTGCTTTCAGTGTGTCATGGAGTTTCATCACAGAGATAGAGAAGTGACTCATACTGTAGGAATGCTGCTAAGTGTCCCATGATGCACAGGGTGATCCACTACAGCAGACAATTATCCAAGTCCCAGCCAGTGCTGAGGTCAAGTCCTGCCCTAGATGTAACCTGTTCACCACTAGTTTTCATCAATCATCAAGAAACAAGAATCATCAAGAATGCTTCATCATTTACCTACAAAAGCATTTCCTTTGGGCATTTTACACATTTTTTACATATTTTACCATCTCCCTTGGATAAGAAAGTTTTCTAGAGTTTTTGGTACAACCATTCAAATGGTCTTGTCAAAATAATGGCATTTGTGTGGAGGTGGTGGTGGGGGACCTGGACACATGCATGCAGTTTCCTACTCTGTCACTCTCTATCTACTTTATACCTTTGAGACTGGGTGCCTCCATGAACCTGGAGCTAGGACGGTTTAGCAACCTCAGTGGTCCTCTTGTCTATATTGCCTACAGTGCTGGGGTTAAAGGCGCATGTGGCCATGCCTGGCTTGTCACATGGGTGCTAGGATTCAAACTCAGGTCCTTGTGCTCACACAGGATGCACTCTTATCCACCGAGCCATCTTTCCACCCCAGGAAAAAAAAATCATCTTTTTTAATAGATGGGTAACAGGATTAAAATGTGTGTATTATGCTGGAATTGAACTCAGGGCCTTGCACATGCTAAGTCGGTGCTCTACAAATGAGTTGTTCTCCTCGCTATATAGTGATTTTAGTGATAGTCACCTCCAAAGGCATTCACTTGCCCCTAGTTTCAGCTCATTTTTTCCTCAGGAAGTAGAGAAGCTTTGACAGCCTTGTCTAGGCTCCATCACCACAGAGATGCAAATGGCCAGCTTTGGGGAGGAAGGAGCCAGTTGACTTTGAGCTCTCAAAATTTTACTAACACTTCTGTCAGAGCTGGGTCAGTACCAAGACAGCTCACAGGTGTCTGTGAGTTTGTCTCTTTTTTATGAGGATCAGCTTCAAGTAGCGTTTCTAAGTTGCAGTATTAATAACTCTCATCCCTCGGTCTTTGTTTTCTTTCTTCTAGAAACAACATAGTGGTCAAGCAGCTGGCCCTGGGGTGAGACTGCTTGGGTTTGAGTCTGGTTCTGTTGCTTGTTGCTATGCGACCTTCACAAGTTTCTCAGTGTCTGAGTGCCTCAGGTCCCTTTATTGGTAAGATGGGGAGGACAGACTGCCTGACTCAGAGGTATAGTCAGGATCCAGTCTGTTCCCCAGTGTAGAGCGTTTACACCCCAGCTTCTTGTCTGTGTCTCAGCCCTCCACACAATCCCATAACTGGATGTGAGGTCATGAAAATTCAGCACTAGTTAAAGATTTCCAAATGTTCAAAGACCGAAAATTCAAAAATCAAGTTTGTAATGACTCTGAGGTGTTTCTTCCAGCACCGGCCCACATTACATCATGTGACTTCACTGCAGCCTTGCTGCTGAACACACCATACAGAAGGCCAACAATACTCCCTAAACATCCTAACTAAAGATTTGAGACTACAGTACATTATACATAAGATTGTTTTTATTTCCAAGTTTTCACTTCTTATAGAAACATAATCATCTAATTAGAGAAAGCAAAGACTTTTAATATTTTCCTACCATAATATATCAGCATATAAAGATCTAATCAGTATAATTTAGGGTTGTATTCTGTGTATTTGGTTTTTAAACTTGCTATTTGAATTATTTGCTTGAATTTCACAGAAAGTATCCAATAAATTTCAGCTTGGAATTAGGACAGAATTTCCAACAATTTCTGAAGTGGTGTTAAACATACTTTGTGTTATATATTTATGCAAACCAGTGCTCCCAGCACCAATGATTATAAAAATCCAAATATTGATCAGCTCTGAAAATTGAAGATGCTCTTCATTTGATAGCATCAAATATTCAGCTAAGATTGAATTATTTATGTAAAAATAAGCACATTCATCTCATTAGCATACCAATCTGCTTTCTTTAATAAATTACAAAATTATATGTATACAGAAAATTGAAAATTTCTTTATGATTTCATGTGTACAAATGTTTGATCTGTATACATATTTTATATACCTGGGGTTGGGTGAAAATGGGAAAAATGTAAGCAGCCCTGACTTAGAACAATGTCAGCTGTCACTCATTGGAGTCATTCTTGTTTCCTTTGAGGGGATAACTTACTTGCCCACAGGACTCCCATACTCTCCTAAACTGTAGGTGTGATATGTACTAGGAAGAAATGTATGTTCCCACAGGGCAGGTGACATGGTCATGGGCAAGGCTAGAAAGGTCAAGGTGGGGAGCTGAAATGGTCACTGATGGGCAGTCCTGCCTCTTTGTTAGCTGCCAGTGCCCGAGTTTCCCTTCCCCTTCCCTTCCCCAGTGCACTGTTCTCCTCAGGTCCCTAGCATTTTCCCCCAAGCATGGCACTGTCACTCCAAGGCCATCCCTGCTTTGCTTTGAACTTTTGTGCTACTTTGCATGGCCATCCCTTAAACACTGATTTCCATTCAAATCACCTGAGGAGTTTGTTTAAAGTGCAGCTCTCCACGCCCCACCTCAAACCTCCCACCTAAGGGCAGAGTCCAGGACTCTTTATCTGAGGCACTGTGACTTACTATGGAAGAACATGCCCAAGAGACCAGGCCACAGAAGCTCTTCACTAGCTGTGACCAAATTGTTTAACTGTCTCATTGTCCCATCCTCATTTGTAAAACAACTCTGAAAGAGAAGCTATTTTGGCCTTCAGAGCTGGAAGGGAGAAGAAACCAACCCATCCCACGGAATAAACTACTGCACACCTAGCAGAGGTCGCTGTGCCTTACTGACATTGTCTTCCTTTGTTAACTTGCGGCTTCATTTTTAGCTTGATGCCTTAAGATGCCCTTAAATCAAAACAATGAAACAATTTGTGAAGAATAAAATTGGAGAACTCACACTCACCAACTTTAAAACTCACTACAAAGCTACATGGATCAAAACAGTGTGGCATAAGAACAGACATTTAGATGATGGGACAGAATTAAGGGTCCAGAAACATATGTCTTGGCTCAACGGATTTTTGACAAAAATGCTAAGACATCTGACCTCTCTCAACAAATGGTTCTAAGAGAATTGGACAGACATATGCAAAATAGAATATTCAAAAATAAACTCAGTGGATTGCAGACTTAAGTGAACAGGTGAAAGTATAAAATTCTTAGGAGAAAGCATACAGGTAAGTCTCTGTGACCTTGGATCACATAATGTTTAGATGTGATACCCAAAACAGACTCAAACAAAGTCAATAGTCAAACTGAATTTTGTCAAAATTAAAAATCTCTTCTACCTCAATAGAAATCATGAAGAAAACAAAATATTGACCCACAGAAGGAGGCAACAATTGCAAATTGTGTATCTGATAGAGTCTAGATCTATTATATATAAAGAACTGTTGTTACTTGACAATAAAAGGACAATATATATTTTAAAAGGGCAAATGACTTGCACAGAGTTGTCTAAAGAAGACATACAAGTGACTAATAAACATATAAAGGATATTAAAAGATGCTCAACCTTATTAGCTGTGAATTGATACAGAAGATATTACTCTATATGCATTAAGCTAGGAATGTTTTTAGAAGAGGAACATAATGTTTTGGTGAAGATGTGGAGAAAATGGAGTTCTCCTACAGTGATAATAGAGTTCCAATATGGTTCAGCCTTATGGAAAATAGGTTACCAGGTCCCTCAAAAAGTTAAACCTAGAGTTACTGTATGATTTTAAGAAGTTCCCTGAGGAGTCTAAGAGATTCCCTCAAACAATATGGGTCACTGTCACTGCCCTTTGTTGCTTCCCAGAACCTGAAGGTAAAACTCTATTACTGGAGACACATACATTTCATAGACAGGACATGGAGGAACTGAACTGGATCTGACCTGGAAGCCTCTTCCCTGAGGACTATCTCTCATAGTATAAGAAGGTGCTATGCAAACTGCCAAGAGAAGAGCAATTAATAGTACTTCTTAGATGTAAACCAATAAACCACAACAATGGCCAGATATCTCCAAGAGTACAATAGTGGCACTTATATATTGGGGTAACCAACTGATGGGGGAATGTATTTCTGTATGCTGTGAAAATATGTTGCTCTGATTGGTTGATAAATAGAGCTGTTTGGCCTATGGCAATGCAGCTTAGAGGCAGGTGGGAAATTCAAACAGATAGACAGGAAGAGAAAGGAGAGGCAAAGCAGACACCAGCTGCCACCGAAGGAACAACATACAAGCAGACCAGTAAGCCATGTCCACGTGGCAACTTATAGATTAATAGAAATGGGTTAATTTAAGATATAAAAGCTAGCTAGCAAGAAGCTTGAGCCATAGGCCATGACCATGCAATTTGTAATTTATATAAGCCTCTATGTGTTTACTTGGGTCTGAGCGGTTGCAGAACTAGGTGGGGACACAAGCATTTTATAAATGGCTGTGGGACCTTGGTGCCAGGCGGGACCAGGAAAACTTCAGCTACAACCAACAGCTGTTTAATTGAACTCAATGGCTGCTCAATGGGAAGGAGTTCATGTCTGGTATTATAAACCTATCCAACTATCCATGGCTGGTGAGGTCATGGACCCGAGAGGATGATCTAGTACTGCCACTTTCCTAGCCATTGGGATTTCTAAATGCATTCTAAATAAGTATTCATATATTCACAAATAAATAGGCTCTCACCTTTCATCAAAAAAAAATCTACTTTTTGCAGCAGATGGAGAGTATTACAGAAATCTAAAACTGGTCAACATATAGAGACCAACTGATTATGGGGGTGCCAATCTCATAACCCCTCCACTGAAGGTTTAGGGAACATCATGGAGGAGGGAGATTGAAAGATTCTAAGAGCCTGGGGGACCAAGACATCTGCTGTGATAGAGCATCTTTCATACATGACAGGGAAGCTGCATCCTCGAAATCTCAACAATAACTTGCTCCCTATGTCTCTCTCACCCTGATTTCTTACAGAACCTAGGACCACCAGCCCAGGAGTGGCACCACCCACTATCGGCTGGGTCCTCCTCCATCAATCACTAAGAAAATGCCTTATAGCTGGATATTATGGAGGCATTTTCTCAACTGAGGTTCCCTTCTTTCAGGTAACTCTAGCCGTGTCAAGCTGATATAAGACTAGCCAGCACAGTATGCATGTAAGTATATATGTATGTATATGTATATATGTAATAATAATTAAAGAAGTCATGAATTTGAGAGTGAGAGGATGTGAGAAAGAGTTGATAGAGAGAGAGGGAGGAGTGGAGATGATGCACATACAGTACTCTTTTAAAAAAATAAGAAAAATATAAAAAAATGAGTTTTTTGAGTGAAGTTATACATCTCTACAAAACACATTATACTTGAATGTTCACAATGACACTATTCCTATTAGTCAAATGGTTATAACTTAAATGCCTGTCAAGTGATGACTGAGAAAACAAAAGTGGTTCATACAGCAGATGCTCTAGATCAACAGATATGAATGATGACCAGAGCATGCAGGGACAAATCTTTAACACGTTGTTCTAAGTCAGTGGTTCTCAATTTGTGGGTTGCTACCCCTTTGAGGGTCAGATGACCTTTTTACAGGGGTCACATATCAGATATTCTGTGTATCAGATACTTACATTATGATTCATAACAGTAGCAAAATTAGTTATGAAGTAGCCACAAAAATTATATGGCTGGGGGTCACCACAACATGAGGAACTGTATTAAACCATCATAGCATTAGGGAGGTTGAGAACCACTGTTCTGAGTGGATGAAGCCAAATAGAAATGACCACATACAGTGTGATTCCAGTTACCTTCCAGCAGCTGATGGGAGATTATAGAATTTGGAATTTCCTCTTTTTGTTCCCATGCAGTGCTAGGTTTGAATGCACAGCCTTGTGTGTACTGGGCAAGTCCTCTACCCCTGAGCTATGTACCCAGCTATCTGGGATTGCCTCTGCTAGTGAGAAGGCTATGGTCAACATGGAGGTGGATAGTATTGTAACCAAAGGACACTAAACGAGCTGATGATCTGCTGGCATGCCATTCCTAGCAGAGATGGATGTATTGGGTTATGTCCTCAAGACATTAGAAAGGGATTTACCTGATTTCTCCCCACACCCTCCACTAATTGAATTTCCTCTTATGGGATGCTGTGCTAGACTGGTTAAATGCCAGACTGATTTACACCGTATGGATCCAGCTCTTCTCTCTATCACTTACTAGCTTTGTGTTCTGAAGTTACATAATCTCTTGCTCTCTAATATGAAGGGGATTTAGCTATACTTTCTATTTAATAGACTTATTTTAAGGCTTAAACAAACTAATCACATAGATGATTTATACTGTGCTTGGTAGAACAAATAATAATAATAAAGATTAACCACCATGGTTGCTGTTACTGTTTCTCTATGGATGCTATTTATGTTATAGATGAGAAAATGGACTACTTACATTTGGCATTTCTGTTCACCATTGAAAATTACTTGAGCAAAGTACAATGATATACATCTCTATCAAGCTACATATAAAATGTTATAATGAAGCTCCATACACTAATTATAAAATAAAGAGAAAATTAGTAAGTTTGGCTTACTAGGTGTCAGTCACTTGAACTTGGAGTATAAGTCTGGCAGAGAACAAGGACAGTGTGTTGACAGATTGGGATTCCTGGTCCTGCTAAGCTGTGGATGAAAGTCACAGCCATGGCAACGTCATAAAAGTCATAGATGTCACCTTATGAAGCCCCTGCAGGCTGCTCCTGCCCTAAAGATGCCATTTCATGAACTTTAGGAGGAGACGCTATAAAGGAAGGGCCACAAGGGCCTCTATGGCCACATGGTGAAAGCTGCAGGCCTAATCTCCAGATCTGCATTACGCCCCTTTCTAAAATCCTTCACAGACTTCTTCCTTGGGTGAAACTGAAGTGGTCCTGGGATCCCAGGGTGCCCCCTGACTGGCTCCTGTCTGTCTTTCAGCTTTCTGTTCAACCCTCCCTTGGCTTACTATGCTCGCACCCAGAAGTTGGCAAACCACAGCCAAGTTTTTTAGAGTTTTATTAGGACACAGCACACCCCTATGTTTATGTATCTCAGGTGGCTGCTTTCACACTGCAATGGCAGAGCTAGGCCATACAGACAGAAACCATATGGCCCACAATGTGAGCACATGGTAACATTTAATGAAACCTGGGAAATGAGGTCTGGTTGAGGGTCCAAGAAGAAGGAATGGCTTTGGTCATCAGCTAAGAATTTTTGCTGTAAAATAAAAGTTACGTGTATGAGGGCAGGGGCACTGAAGCCCTCAGTGACTATCATACTGACTATCATACTCCCATGCCCATCAAAGATCCTTGGAACACACTTCTGCAGGGCTTATGACTTCTGGACACACACTTTGTAAAAACACTGACTCCACTGCTTTGATTTGGTATTTTGATTAAGGTGACTTTTGTATTTTTGATTGCTCTTACACCTCATGCTAAGACTCCTACCACAGTGCTTAAAGAACATGCAATAGAAAGCCGATGACTCTTAACCGCTTGATGTTGTACCCCAATCCACTTCTTAATCATAAGTAATGGTGCTAATTGTAGCTGACACATGCTACTCACATGCAGCACTGTCCTATCTAATGTTCTCAGAGGAGGGAAGCACATGACATCTATGTTATAGATGAGAAAACTAAGGAAAAGAGAAGTGATGTGATTTGCCCAAGGTGTGCGATAATGAATAATGAGTGACTGAGCTAGACTTAAACAGTAGCTCTGACAACAGAGTACCGATTAGTTGGAAGTGTGTCTCCTTCTACTTTTCCTGTTGCAAACAAGAGGTGAAATGGAACTGTATGCAACTTCTCTGCAATGGAACATCCATGATTCTGGAACCTATTGTATGTTAAATCAGAACACACTATCAAGGATGCCTGAGACTGCACATCTATCATATCTGTCAATCACATTCATACATTCTCTAAGAAAGAAATTGTAGTGGGTAGCCATTCCAGCTTTGATCTGGAAGTTCCAACCACCACTGAGACTTCGGTAACTGTCACGCCTACAAGGCAGGGCCAAGAGAGGACCCTGAAGACCTGAGATCCAGATGAGCCACCTTCTCTTGGTTCCTGGACCCTGGATGCTGGAGGGAGATTCAGCAGAGTTCTCCAGAGAACACCGCCAGACTGCGCCACGCCTATCCCAGACCTTGCAACCTACCTATCCCTTCATTTGTAAGTTACGCCACTAAATAAACCTCCCTTTTAACTACGTGGAGTGGCCTTAATAATTTCACCAATAAGAAATTCTCCTGAGAATATGTTTTAAGAGAAGAAAAGGAAATATAATAATAAGAAACATTGGAGACAATCTTACTATTAACCAAAGGACAGTTAAGTCATCAGGCTTGGTGGCAAGCACCTTTACCTGCTGAGTCATCCCATTAGCCTTGGGTTTGGAAAACTACTTAGCAATTCCCAGTTAGCCATCACTGCCAGCTGTGTGTGCCTTGACTCATCCATCAGCTTACCTTCACAAAGATGTGGAGAGATGTGATGGTTAGTGTTAATTGTCAGATCAAGCTGACAGGAACTGGATCACTTGGGAGAGGGGTTGCTGGGCATGCCTGTGGGAGATTATCTTGATGATATCAATAGCTGTGGGAAGACCTATCTTAATTGTGGATAAGACCATTCCCTGGATCTTGGCCTGACTAAGTGAAGAATGGGAACTGAGCACTGTATACATTCATCATTGCTCTCTGTTCTTGATTATGGTTGTGCTGATTTCACTATGATGGACTACCTGGAAATGTGAGCCCAAACAAGCCCTTTCTCCTTCAAGTGGCTTTTCTCAGGGTATTTTGTCATAGAAATTGGAAAAGAAACTAAGACACAGAGAGAGAGAGAGAAGGAGGAGAACATTTGATCTCTTGTTTTTATAGGGTGTACTGTTTGATCCCTTCAGGAAAGAAGATGGGAAAAGGTTAAAACATGGTTTAGAATAACAGAGTGCCAGGACCAGGCAGGAACTATGGCTCAAGAGTTTCTGGGGAGCAAAGTAAGGCCAAATCCCTGCCCAGTGCTGTCATTTGGATCTGCTTCCCAACAGGGCTTAGGATCCTCCAGGGAAAGATGGACACCTTTCAAACCATTGTAGGAAAAACTGGGGTGCTCCCAAGTGGAGGAGCGGTAGAAAGGAGCACACCATGGAGAAGACCTAAAGTGGCAATGTGATTCCAGGAAGGGAGGCTGATGTCAGCAGAGGACAGGATGGCAGTCTGCAGGCTGAGACTAGAGCTTGTCTGGACCCAGCTACCCCGGGAGCATTTGAGAAAGAGTTGACTCTGCAGCCTTGGGAAAGGGTACCGTGTGTATGATTTGGAAGAAGGATGGGTTATATGAAATAGTGACACTTCGGGGTTCACACAGCTCTTCAGTGGCCTCCAGGAAGAAGACTTAGCTTTGAGTAGTAGTTAGATTAGCTGTCCTGGAAGTGGAAATGGTAGCAGCAAAGACAAGTGGAGCAGAGTTGGACACTGGAGTCCAGCCACAGTCTACGAGTTGGGGTAGGTCTATTTAAGGAAGGTCTGCTGTGAGCCACCAGAGCGCCTGAGATTGAGTACATTTTCCTCCTGAGGGCAGCACCATGTGCTCTGTCTCACTCTGCTGAGCAGGGAGGTGATGAGAGGCTCTAGCTTAGACATTCAGCAGGCATTCTGAAATCACCAGCTCGGGTCCTGCAGGACTTCCTGGTAGCAGCGAGTGTGGTGGCATCAGAGACAGGGACAGACTCCTAGTCCCAAATGCTGTCTTAGTGGAAGCATGTGAGCCTGGGCCCGTGGACTCCTGCTTTGGTGAGGACACTCAACAGAATTATTTCTAGCCACATGTTAGCACCTCTGGGCATTTCCAGAAATACTTAAGGGAAAAGAATTCATTAAAGGCTGAGGTGATGCAGGGACACCCATAACTGGTGAAGTGTGAGGTGTTTTGGAAGAGATTATTTAAACAACTCTGGCCAGAGGTTATTAAAAGCATATGATTCCCCATGGGGTCAATGCTTTTCTTTAAGTAGTTTGATGTCTGTGACCACTAGTTATGACAATTCCAAGAGTTTGGCCTGAAAGGATTTTATTTTTCTTAGAGTCAAGAAACACCACAGCTAGTGTTGACTGTAGACAGTTTGGAGGCTCCTGCTCTAGGGAGCCTCTCCATCTGCCATCTCTCGACTATGGCATCTTCTATGCATATTTCATCTTCCCTTTCTCCCATGTGAGCTATAATGGCAGACGTGTGGTACGGAAACTTGCTGAAGATGACACATGACTGGCAGTAGCTGGATCTGGTGTCTGGTGGAGGAGGAGGCCTCGGGTCCACCATGGCTTAGTAGAAAGGCTAATTGTGAAAGGCCACTGAAGGGTGACAGGGAACTTCCTGGAATCTGTTAATAATATAACTCAAAGGTGGCACAAATGACTCATGCCATTATTAATACGCCTTGAGCCATTTGGCCGCAAGATTATAGTTTCATTCAGCGCATCATTCGGAGGGAGGCAGAAGGGAAACCATCACTGCTGACACAGCAGACACGTGGAGGAGGGGAGATCCTCATGTGCCCATTTCTCATGCAGTGACTGGTGAACCAGCCGCAAATACAAATGTCATCTTCCTTTCCTGGTGCAGGCTGAATAAAGCCACGCCCGAGAAAGACCTTGGCCCTGACTAGTATCCTGAGCTAACAAATAATCGAGCCAAGGACTTAAAGATCAGCTAAATGATCTGACCTGAAAGCCTGTCTGCCTCCCTTCACCCCCTGTTCACTCCCCTGGCCATCTGTCTTCACTCTCTCCGCTATTGAACCTCTGCTGTTTGATGGGGATGCTTGAGGATACCAATAATATTCGTCTCACCATGAAAGCTGATTTTTTTTTTTTTTTTTTTTTTTTTTTTTTTTTTAGAATTTGAGTTTCAAGGGGATTTGCCAAAACTGGCTCAAGCATTTTTCATAGAATCTTGTTGTATCATTATGATTTTTAATAAGGTATTTATTAGTTGGCATAAAGGAAAGGGAAAACCTTATTTACAATGGGCCTAAAGGAGATGAATGAATTGCTAAGGTTCTAGAAAGAAGGATCAATAAAGTATAGTTAACTTTGAAAAGTATTTGATTGCTTGCTGTTTTTCGGCCCTATGTTAAACAGCTCATAGCTAGGAAGATCCATTTCTGGTATCAGGAAGGTGGTTTGAACTGACAGGAGAAGGCAGTTTACTATTTTGAAATCGTGTTTCACCACACACGACTAATCATTTTTTTATGACTTTCCAATGCCATAAAGTGAAAAAGGGATAACTGAAACAAACTCATAAAACAGTTGAAACACAACAAAACAGCACCCCTATCTCTCCTTCAGATGCCCCCCCCCCCACAAGCTAGACAACTCTCCTGCTTGCAAACTCAGCTGGATACACAGCCTTGCCTCCATTCAGAGAGACCCTGTGAGACCCTAAGTGATACTGGACATAAAACCATCAGTGGTACCCCACTTCACAGGGTGCCAAAGCAGAGCTGCCCCTCTCCCTGCTGCCTTGCTGGTTCCAGTGTCTCATTTCTGCTTCAGTGTCTACATCGCCATTCTTCAAACTTTCTCTGCCCCTGCCCACCTCACAGCCTTACACTTGGTGTTCTTTGGGGTGCCTAGACAGCCACATAGCCTGCTCCTTTATTCAGAGCTCTGCTCAATAGTTTCTCCCCACAAAAGTGACCCCCATCCTTCTCTAGTTCTTTGCCATGTTTTGTTTTTGTTCAAAGCACTTTCCACATAACATGTTACACACACACACACACACACACACACACACACACACACACACACACCCCACACACACACACACACACACGAACTGATGTGCTGTCAGTTCTTATTTCATTTGCTATTTGCATCGCCTCCAGTAGCACCCAGTACATACTTGCTGAATAAATGAAACTGAGATACTCAGAGCAACACATTTCTTTTTAGATAAGCCCACAAAAAAAAGTCGTCGTCGTTGCTTCTCAGTTTAAACGGTTCAGCACTCATCAAAAATCTTGTGATAATTTTTTTCAGATGCTCTGACCTCTGTGTGACCTTCATCTAACTTCATTAGAACTCGCGTTGTCCAGTTGTAGAATGAGAATCAAGGTACCACTTACCTTCCTCCCAGACACTTTAAGGAAGCAGGATCTGAGACGTCTTCCTTGCCAGGAAGACTGCAGATGATCAGGCTGCAATGGGAACCCCAGGAGGGTGGGAGCTGGGCTGCTCTCCTCTCCATTCTTGCACAGAGTAGGCGCTCATGCACTGTTTATCAGAGTTCATATCTGCGGGACCCACACTGCACCTGGTCCTGCACCAGTTGTCACGGAAGCCAGCCCCTCCACTGGGCTAACCGCTCTCAGAGCAAAGAACCAAATCTGGCTTCGATGTGACGCAGGCTGCTTTTTCTAGAAGAAGCTAAACTCGCACCACGTTTGATGAGCAAGCTCCCACTGGTGCTTTCTTTCCTTTGAGTGCACAGCAGAGAATTTCACACAAGAGAACATTTCAGATCAGAGGATTCTGTCTCTTGGGTCTAACTTTTTCCCAGAGACCCTGACTAAATGCAGTGACTCTCCTCTTTGGGGTGAATTTCCTGATTCTGCTCAGATACTGATTCAGCAGATGTTCCCCGAGTTAGACCCGAATAGAAGCCATCACTACAGGGCTAGAGCCTTGAGCTGCATCATGCTCAAGGGGGATCTGAAGAGTCGATAATGCACAGATGTCCACCCACCTCTTTTTTTCTCGTCTTAGTCCCTTCTTGACTAATCTTCTCTTCTACCCTCACTCACACCCCAGCGCTCCTTTCAGACTCATGGACATTTTCTGGTCCTGTGGGTCCTGAGAATACTGCAAACCCTCCAAGGTTCAACCATTTGGTATCAGAACATCTGTTTTCTCTTTCACTCTACCGTTTAGAGAAGCATGTTGTAATTTCCTCAGCAGAAGTGAAAGTGATCAGTGTCTACCCATGGGTCTGTGCTGGCCCTAAAAAGAGCAAGAAGGAACCAGAAAGGAGGTGGTGGTGGGGGACCCGAGAGAGGAGTTAGAGCAAACCTCACAGCTCTACCCACTTGGTGGAAGGAAATGAAAATGACATTCAGTTTTATTATTGATTATAATTCTCTGTCATCAAACAGGTGCTAGTTAAATTTTCATTTTGATTTTACACATTACTTTAAACTGATACTTCCTCATTTGCCTGAAGAGAATCTATGCAAGGGTGCACAATTTAATTTGTTAATCTGAAAATGAGTGAAATATTACCAGGCCTTTTGTTGCTTCTGAACATAAGGCCTAAGTTTGTGTAGGGCCCTGGTCACCATTTAGGTTGTAAACAGGTGTGTCATTTTAAGCACATCTGTAACAGTTGAGCAGTGGGAGATGCATTGCATGGTCAAAGTGGTAAGTGACGGTGGCCTTCAGAAGTGCCAGCCATCCCAGGACAGTGGATGTGTATTGGCTTGTGTGCTTAGAGCTGAGCCAGTGCTCTTGACATTACGGCCCATCAGAAAGGTCTCACCCAGTCTCTCCAGTTACAATGAACTCTAAATTCAGTAGAACTTGTTTCCAGCTCATTCTCCAGGCTGATTAAATGGCAGCATTGTTAAGGACATTGATGATTTACATAAAATATCCATGGGAACTGTACAGAAACTTGTTGCCACAGTAGCTGGTGGACACAGAATAACTTCTATGTCGAATTGTTTCCCTGATGACAAGGATCATTGATTTCCGGTACATGTGCAACTTTACTATGAAGTAAACATTATCAGAATCAAGTGGCAATTGTTGCTGAAGAAATGGAGACCATCTACAACTTAGTAAGAATAGAAGAAGAGCCTGATTTTAAGAGACTTGACATGATGTTTGCAGACAGCATATTGACAAAGTCCTTGTCCATATCATGTGACTCTGCTGCACTGAGTTTCTTTAGACTTTAATGTTAACATCCACAAAAGTTCTGGGTTAGTTTCTGGAAACTACAGGGTTTTAGCATCGGTCATTTTTTTTCTATGCTTGGTGGGTAGGAAATCAAGAGGCCAACTGACAGCTTCTGTCCAGTAACTACCGACAATCCATTTGACTTCGATTTTCTTTCCGATTAGGACAGTATATGGAAGGTGTATATTAATTCTTTCTTAGGCTTCATTTTCTTACCAGTATTTCCTCTTCAATTTAGGTCCTTTTCAATTGTTTTCTTTTCTCTTTTCTACTGTGCCCTTAAGAGCTGCCACAGAAGGAGATGGAATAGGACTTACATAAGCACAACTGGTCTTAAGGTGATAAATGTCTGAAGTTATCATTCTGGATTTACGTCTCCTCGCTTTGCAGAGCAATCCATTCAGACAGTTGTCCTCCCTCTTCATGCTCCATACTCCCTTCTTTCTTCCCTGAATTTGTGTCTGCTGAACTTGAGTTTTCTTTGTAATCTTTTATGTGTTTTTTTTGTTTGAAAATCTCTTCCTCAGAAAGAATTAATGTGGACTATGACCTTAGCTTCTGTTAGTCGTCATCAGGGGATGGACACCACAGCCCCAGTCTTGGTGAATCCCTTCTCTTGACAGTTCTAGGAGCCTTGATTAATCTCCTCAGATCCATCATGTTCTTCCACTCTGCCCAGGGACTGCGTCCTTGCCTTTATTTTCCACTGCCTAACACAGCGTGGTTATTTATTGTTTGGCCATTTCATGCCCTTTCTCATTCTTCCTCTCATCTGCTTGCTCCTTCCTCCACCCCTGGACTTTGCCCATCTTTATCTCTTTCTCATATTCATCTGTCGGTCCACCCATCACTCCTCCTCATAGACGGTTTAAAAGTAACAACGAAGCTGGGTAGTGGTGACATACACCTTTAATCCCAGCACTTGGGAGGCAGAGCCAGGCAGATCTCTGTGAGTTCAAGGCGAGCCTGGTCTACAGAACAAGATCTAGGACAGGCACCAAAATTACACAGAGAAACCCTGTCTTGAATAAACAAAAACAAACAAACAAAAAGTAACAAGGAAACTTGCATGTGAGCTGGCTGTTAGGCACTATGTGAAGTCCTGAAAACCATTGCAAAAAAAAAGAATTGTAACTAAAGCCTTAAACTCAGTCTGGGTTGCCCACACTCCTGTCAAGAACCCTAACCCTGTCAACAGACTCTGCAAGTTCCAGTTGCAGAAAACTCAGATTGACAAGTTGGTTGTAAATACAATTGGCCTGGAGTAGGTAGAGGGAGAGAAATTTGTAATGAACATTGGTGGTTCATTTAAATACCAGACAGAATGAAGATGACCAGACTCATTTTAGAATCAAACTGATGATAAGAGTCACATGCATTTATAGTTTGTGATTGTTCTACTTATATTCCTTCTTGAATCCATCAAAACCTGGCCTTTGGGGCCAGACATGGTGGCACACACTTCTAATCCTAGCACTCAGGAGGAAGAGGCAGGTGGATTTCTTTGAGTTTGAGGCCAGCCAGGGCTATGTAGTAAGATCCTTCCTCAAAACAAACAAACAAACCCAGATGTTGCTCTTCTCTACCCTCAACTCAAATTGGTTTTAACAGAACCTCCATTGGATTGACTAATACCATTGGTAATTTACCCAATGGGCAGCTCACAAGCCTCATCCCAGCCTGCACATCACTTGCATCCAACATTGCTGATTTATTCCCCTAGAAACACTGCTTCCCTGGCTTCTCTTACACTGTATACCTTTAGCCTGTCTCCTATTTCATAAGCCCAGTGGATCTCAGACTTCAACATGCAACAGAATCACAGGAAGGGTTTGTTCAAATGCGCACCGCAGGGTTCATTGCTGGGACTTCTGCATTAGCATGGCTGGAGAGAGGCCAGATAACTTGCTTTCCTCACTTTCCTGGAGATGCAGGTCTGGTGGTCCAGGACTGTCATGTTTAGAATCACAGAACTAGCTACTGCTTGTAGGTCTCCTCTGCTGGGTCCTCATCTCTTCAAAGTCACAATGTGGGAACACCTTAGGGCCACTCCTTAGGGCACTTCATTTTTCCATGAACACCCTAACTTTAGGTTTAAAAAAAATTTCTACACCAAAATCTGAGATATGTATCAGTAACCTAACGTCACCCTGAATTCTAAAGTCATCTACCCAAATGCATACCCTTCACATCCTAGATGGGTACCCAGCAGGCATCTCAGACTGCTAAAACACTCCTAGCAAAACACAACCCTGTTTCTCATGCAGTCTTCTGTTTCACTTCATAGAAGCCTCAAGCTGTATCTTTCCAATTGTTTAGACTGAAAGTCTTAGAATTACCCCGATTCCTCTCTTTTGCTTGTATCTCACACCCCATCTGTTAGTGGATCCCGTTATATCTGACTTCAAGATAACATCCATTTATTCCCTTGACTTCAAGATAACATCCCTGTATCCCCTTCGTTACCATTACCATGGCCAATCATGATCATCTCTTTCCTAGGCCACCAACACACTCCTTAGTGTTGGCCATGCACCTACCTTCACCTTTGAAAGTGTTCTGCTCCACCCTGCAGGAAGTGGGATGACCTGAAAATTCATCCCAGGCCTAAAAGAAGGCTTTGCACCTCCCAGCTAAAGCCAAAGTCCTGCACCACCTGCCCACCACTGCCCACCTGGCCCTGCAAGGTCTGGACACTTTCCTCCTCCGAGCCTCCGCTCACTCTGTGTCTGTCTCCATGCACAGTTCCTTTGCCCACACACTCTCTCAGCCATCTTTATGTCCCTCACTATCACCTCCAGGTCTTCGCTCAAGCCCTGTGCCATCAGAGAGATTGTCCTACTTACATTTCTATTCATCCGGATGACAAGGGGACTCTTCTAGTTCTGTGCTCTCCTGCTCCCATTTTGCTTTTCTCCATGGAACGTACCACCATCTGAAAGGTTAACACTTTGTCAAAGATACTTTACTTACTGTCTCTGTGCCTTCCACCCTGGCTAGAGCCCAAACTCTCAAGGGCAGGCTCTTTCATCTGTGTTGTTAGTGCTGTGTGTATAACACCCAAAACAGTTCTGCTGTGTGGGTAGCTCAAGAAGCATGACTGAATGAATGGATGGGCCCACTTACTCTGGCCTCATTGGCACTGATTCTAAACAGCTAAGCTGGTAAAGCTGAGTGTTGTCCAAGATAAATGAACAGAATGAAGCCATGGCCCTGTTGCCAAAGCAAAATAGAAAATGATGGTAATAACCAATAAATTAGGACAAAGGAGCTTTTTCATTTGTTATAGGATCCTATGGAATCAAGGGACTGGAAGGAAATCGGAGACCAGGCTCAGTCCTATCTCCTGGCAGAAAGAAAGATGGGCACAGTAAACCATGCAAAGTGGACCTTTGCTGTGTCAAGGGCATTGGCAGAAGCATTGTGTTTCCAGGGTCGGAAAATTTCCCCTTTGATGGTAAATAACTCACACTGGGCATTCCTTCTCAAACTCACCCTTAAATCAGTCAGCTAAGGGTATGGCTGTCTGTGGTGACCGCCATCTCCTTTTAGTTCTATGGCCTCAGGCAGGCCAGGAAAATAGTGCCATGGAAAGGCCACCAAAAGTGGTGAGGGTGTCAGCCTTAGCTGAGGTTACTTCCCTTGGGACGCATCTTCTGTTGTAAGTTACTAACACTCTCCTGTTGTATTTCCATTAATACTGATTAAACATTTATACACTATTGGCCGGATTCTGTTAGTTACAGTATACACACAAACAAAAACAAAGCAAGCTGAGGGTAGTAGTGTGAGCCTTTAATCCCAGCGCTTGGGAGGCAGAGGCAGGTGGATCTCTGGGAGTTCAAGGCCAGCCAGAACTTCATAGTGAGACCCTGTCTCAGAACCCTCCCCCAAACAAAACAAAAACAAACAAACAACACACACACACAACACTTGCACAGGTAAGATTTTTCTAGTGTCAAAGAAAACCTGTTTTCTCCTAGAATATGATTTATGTTTTATATATAGAAATAGAACCCCAATAGCAAGTTTTGGGTGACAGAAAGAGTTGCAGCAGGAGAGGAGGTAGGTTAGACAGTGGGTAGGGCACAGAGCTGGAATTCTGTCTCCAGGAATCTCTTGTGTGAGTGTGAGGCAAATGATGCAGTGTTTCCAGCCCACTGCTTTGTAAAGTGAGCTTTTCAGGGAAGAGGGAATTCTGCATTCTACTTTATTCCCAGGGTTTTGTGTAGTTAAAATGCATCTAGCCTGAAGTCTTAAGTTTGATGATCTCTGCCATTCTCCCCTCCCACCCATTCCCCTCCTCTCCACCATCCTTTTAAAAAGTGTTTTGTTGTAATGAATTTTTAGTTAGTATACACAACAACTTTTGTGATATCTTTGTAACTTCCACAGGGCTCCTCTCCCCTCCTCCTCATGTCCCTTTCCTCTCAAATAGTCCTGTGTGTGTGCAGATAAATATACATGTATGCATATATCTTAATAGATATATGTATGCATATGTAAAAATAAGCTATCTTTTGCTTTTCTCCTTCTCTGTTACCCTTGCTTGTTCCCATATATTTCTTCTTCCCCTGATACAATCACCCTTTTTTACTTTCATGTCATTACATATATTCGTGTTTACCTCTTGATTCTGCATATGAGAGAAAACGTGAAGTATTTAACTTTTTGAATATAGCCTTTTTCATTTAGCACGATCTCCACTTCTAAACATTTTCCTGTAATGTCATTGTTTCATTCTTGTTTATGGCCAAAAAAACAAAACAAAAACAAAAACAAAAAAAACAAAAAAACTCCCTTGTGTGTGGGAGACACTCTTGAACTGTTTATTAATGGACATCTAGGCTGTTCCCTTCCATCTGTTTAAAAATTGTATTTTGCTTTACTTCTCTCTTTTCTCATTCTTCTCTTTGATTCCAGCCACACGTTTACCCATGTCTTTCTTTTTGTCTTTTTTTCTCTCCTTTTAAAATTTTATTCTTTTCTTTCTTTTGCTCATTTTAAATCTCATTTCCTTTCCTGCTTTCTTTCTTCTTCTGTTCTTCCATTCTTCCTGCGGTAAGTCACTTGACATTTCAACAGGCAGCAGTTTTATGGGTTGGTATTAACACCTCTTCTGACTAGCCATGCATTGCAGCCTGATGTGAACGATGATAAGGTGGCTTTTAGGCCTCGCATGGAAAGTAGCCAAATGGATGGCTATTACTTAATGATGCCCAGAGTCGAACAGGAAGCTTACTGCAGATTGCTTCATGAATTCCTGGCCTTCTCATTGGCATGAAATGGATTTGTGAAACTGGCTTTTGACATCCAGATTCTTTCCTGATTATTAGAGTATCAAAGGTATCTCTCTAAATTGGGAAAATATTGCTAATACGATGAAATTAAAAAAAACAAAAAACAACTTTTCATAACTTGCAGAAAATCATTGCAAATTATTTATGTATACATAGGTGCTTCAATAGGAAATGGGCAAAATTGTGCACAGGTAATTCATAACAAGAGGGGAAAATGGCCAACAGAGATCCTTAAGCTCAGCAATGACAGAGATTCCACTTGAAAGGGTCCCTCCCTGATCCCTCCCTCCTTTTCTCTCCTTCCTGCTCTGTCCCCCTCCCCTTCTCCCTTAAGAAACAGTGTCTTTTTTTTTTTTAAGATTTATTTACTTATTATGTATACAGAAGAGGGTGCCAGATCTCATTACAGATGGTTGTGAGCCACCATGTGGGTGCTGGGAATTGAACTCAGGACCTCTGGAAGAGCAGTTGGTGCTCTTAACCTCTGAGCCATCTCTCCAGCCTGAAACAGTGTCTTATAATGTAGCCCAGGCTGGCTTTGAACTTGAAATGCCCTAAGATAAAAGACTCAAAAGGTCATTTTTGAAAGAAACTTTATTCTGTTTAGCAAAGAATGATGCTTTAACTTAGCCTGAAAAAAAATGCCTTTAGCATATCCTCTCCTTTAACTTTTAATCTTATTGTGTACATTTAAAAAACGACTTTGAAAACATTTTTCTCTCAATGAGCCATTTTGCCAAACAACACATCATGTGATCTTAAATTTTTTTTTCAGTTATCTTAAAATTCTAGGTTATAAAGAAATGAGGAATTGCTTAAAACTTTTTCTTCTTTGTAACTGGTAGATGATAATTATACATATCTATGACATTCGGTGTCATAGTTCAATACTTACGTTTATTTTGTAATGATAAGATCAGGGTGATTGGCTTATTAACAGGCCGCTGTAGCAGACAGTCACTGTCCTGTACTGTGGGACACGTGAGCTCATTCCTCCTGTCTCTCTTTGGAAGTATTTTTTCAGAGTGAAGCTTTCTGTGATCCGTATTCCATCAGACTAGCTTCCCAGTTTTCCTCTTTACTACCAAGTCCTGCTAAAATGCTCACATCAGTGGTGGCCTTGCCTTTATTTAAGTGTTTGCTTTGAAACAGGAAGAAATCGGGTCTCCTTTGAGATCTCCCCTGCCTCTCTCTCATGATACCATGGGAACCTAAGCCCACAGGATTTACAGTGGAGCTGAACCTGGGCTCAGTCTTAGCTTTGGTGTTTAACCCAAGCATCCTTGTATAAATTCTTCATCCTCCTGAACCTCGATGCTCTCATCTGTAAAATAGGCCTGATAACAACACCTCTTTCATAAGCTCTTGGTGAGCTTTTGGCAGAGAACCTAACGTGGTAAGATCAATAAATAGCTGAACTAATGAGGATGATAATGAAAGCCCAGCAAAGTGAAAGAACTTCTCAGAATGTGGAGGTGAACTCTGTACACTACCCATACTCATACAGTTAAAGTCTAGTCGAGCATGGCGGGGCACACCCTTAAATCCAGCAACCAGGAGGCGCAGGCAGGAAGAGCTCTGTGAAGCTTGGTCTATATAGTGAGACATTGACTTAAACAAACAAACAAACAAACAAAACAACTGTATAATCTCATATGCACTGGTAAGAAAAGAACTTTCTAACTTATTCTCAGTTGGGGTCCAGCTCCCTTGGAGTCTCCCTGATCAGTACAATGTGGAATGAGCTCTTATTCTGGTGAATAGCCAAGCTATAAAAATCTTTCATAAATTTAAATACAGTAGATTGAGGGAGGCAGAGCAGAACAGAGAACAACAGTTGGAATGATAGGGGAGGCAAACACACATCAAGGTCTATGTACAGTTTTGATACAATGTGGGTCAGCGTCTAATAATATTCCACAGATGATGAGAGGTAACCTTGACAACCCAGTGGATGCAGGCACCAAAAGACTGAGAGGTTCAGACAGACACAGGAGCAAACAGGAGCTATTTTTCTTGGCTTACTGCTGGCTTATAGTCTTCACTTTGCAGAAAATTTCTTATAGCTTGTAAACCAAACACTCTTACTTAATCCACAAACATCCACTAAATACTGGTAGTATATCCAGAAAGGGAATTAGGCTCTAGGGCCAGGAAGGTACTCTCTACCTGCACAAAGCTTCCCAGGGAGCATGTTCCCACTCACAATCAACCAGGATGCCCTGCTGGGTCAACACAAAGCCAGTGATTGATTGTGATTGGTATAATGTTATAACAGCAATAGCGACAGGAATACCAAGGATGAGAAGGAATGGGCTAGGTGTTTTTTTTTTTTTTTTTTTTTTTTTTTTTACAGTGGCAGTCAGTCTCTGTACAACACATTTTTCTGTCTTAATCATGTGATATATTCAGGGAGATTTGCAGAGATACCAACTCCACAGAGCACTGATCCCCTGCCATCCAGCTGCCTTGACTACTGTAGCAGCGATGGAGAACATGGAGAATGGAGTGATGGCTCTGATGTGTCATTAGAGTTCACCATCATGACCTCATCACACGGCCTCCCTTGAGGTTGAGATCAGGGTGAGCCAAATTAAATGTGTGCTTAGAGCGTCAAATCCTATGAGGCTTTCACTGTGCGAGTCATGGAGTTGTAGGGCTGACCCTTGGGTGACTTTACCCCTTCTGATGGTGGGGTTTGAGCCCAGCACGTATGTATGCTAGGCCAGCACTCTAGCACCAAACAACATCCCCAACCACTGGTTGATGCCTTCAAAGAACAAGTGGCCTCCTATACTTCGACCCTAGGAGGTCATGAGTTTCACCCTAGTGCCAGTCTCTCTGGAGGTGGGTAGGAAATGTAGTATTTCTGGTGTTTAGGAAGAGGAGGTCAGTTGGATATTGTCTAGTAACTTAAGTGTGAAGCCTCATCTGTGACATGTCACTTCCCTCTGCCCTCCCTCACCCCTCCCCCACACAAGTCGGGCGGTCACTAAACCTGGTGGTTTTCACCAGACATAACAAATTTGCTCCAGTGGTGTTTGACTGTTTCCATGACGGAGCTGGAGTCACCACAGGAACAAGCTCTGGGCATGTCTGTGAATGCTGTCTAGTTCAGATTAGTTGCAGCGAAGAGACCCACCCTAAATATAGAGGCACCATCCCATGGGCTGCCATCTGGACTTTAAAAAGGAGAAGGCAAGTTGAGCATGAGCATTCATCACTCACTCCTTCCTGGCTGAGGACTCAGCTGTAGCTTTACTCTCCTGCCATCGTGCCTCCCCAGCCATGACGGACTGTCCCTTGAACTGTCAATCAGCGCAAACCCCTCCTTTCTTGAGTAACTTTTGTCACAGAGATAGAAGTGAGTAATACGTCTGCTGTCGGTCAAGTCTAATGCTAGGCACGTTCCCGGTCCTAGCTACTCACTCATTCTCACAGCAACCACTTTGAGGACATGCCAAGGATGAGATGGTCCAGTTTTCAAAATGAGCAAGCCAAGGTTTAGGGAAATTCAGTAATGTGCCCAGGATCATCATTTATAAGATTTGAACTCGTATCTGGTAACAATGCTCACTCCCGTTTCATACTCCACTTTATCAAGTCAGCCCAACCCAGTGAGCTAGTTGGAGTAAAGAGTACTGTCTGGCAACTTGTCAGAAGTGTACAGAAGCCCCACTGTCAGTGGCTTCAAGCCTGACACTGATAAAGAGTGATTTTTGTAGTTGTTGTTACTGTTGTATGTGTACATGTTTGCCCATGTGAGTTTGCTCATGTAGAGATGAGGTTGATGTTGGAATATCTTCCTCAATTGCTTCTTCACCTTGTTATTATTATTATTGTTGTTGTTGTGTTGTGTGTGTCTTAGTAGGATTACTATTGCTGTGATGAAACACCATGACCAAAGCAACTTGGAGAGGAAAGGGTTTATTTGGCTCAACTTCCATATCATTGTTTATCATTGAAGGAAGTCAGGACAGGAACTCAGACAGAGCAAGAACCTGGAGGCAGAATCTGATGCAGAGGCCATGGAGGGGTGCTGCTTACTGGCTTTCTCATCATGTCCTGCTTTCTTATAGACCCCAGGACCACCAGTGTAGGCATGGCCTCACCTACAATGGACTGGGCCCTCCCCCATCAATTACTAATTAAGGAAATGCCTTTTGGGCTTGCCTATAGCCTAATTTTATGGAGGCATTTTCTCAATTGAGGCTCCCTCTTCTCTGATAACTCTAGCTTGTGTTGGCATACAGCTAGGCAGAACAGTGTGCATGTATATACACACGCTTATGAGAATGCGGAGGTCAGAAGACGACATTGGGTGTCCTGCTCTATCATTCTTTACTTATTCTCCATTCCTTATAGCACTGGAGTTACAGGTGAGCATGGCCACGTCCAGCTTTCTTATGTAAGTAATGGGGGTTCTTTCAAAGTCAGGGTTTCATGATTGTATTCTTGCCTACTGTAGTAGCTATTTTTCTATTGCTGTGACAAAACACTGTGACCAAGGCAACTTATAAGAGTGTTTAATGGGCTTACAGTTTTGGAGAGTTAGAGTCAATGATGGCAGAACAAAAGATATCAGCAGGAACAGCTGAGAGTTCAGATCTTGACTCACAAGTAGGAGGCAGAGAGCACACTGGGAATGACATGAGTCTTTTGAACCTCAAAGCCCACCCCAGTGGCACACCTCCTCCAACAAGGCCACACCTCCTAATCCTTCCCAAATAGTTCCACCAACTGAGGATCAACTCTTCAAACATATGAGCCTAGGAGGGATGTTCTCATTCAAGCCACCACATACACCTAGCTATCTTCCCAGCCCCTTCACATATTTTTGGAGTCAGAAACTCTCACTCTACCTGGAGTTCCTTGTTTTGGCTAGACTCCTGGCCAACACGTCTCAGCCTCCACCAGCAGCACTGGATATGCAGATATGCATTGCTATACCTGGCTTTTTCATGGGTTCTGGGGATCTGAACTCAGGTCCTCCTGCTTGTGCAGCAAACGCCTTACCCACTGAGCTATTTCCCTTGTCCCACATTGTGGTTTTATCTTGTGTTTCCAGATAATAATGGAGGGTCATCTGTAAACAGAAGATATAGGATAGAGAATACACACACACACACACACACACACACACACACACACACACACACACATATATAAAATTTAGTAATTAGATATGGGTTGTCCTCAGTTGTTTTGGCCATAGACAAGATGCCGAGTTAAGGAAAATCCTTTCCTCTCAGTTTTTGTTTTAACTATCTGCTAACAGGTGAATCAGACCCTCTAAGGACACACAAAATTCTATGTGGACAGACAAAATTAGGTAAGATCATAAGGAAGGAAAATGTTTTTTTAAAACATCAAAATATTCTGCAGCAAATCTCAAACACTGGAATTCCCAAATGAAATAAAGACACAAGGCTTGGCTGCTAATGCTTCTGAAAATAATTGAACATTACATTTTCAACACGGAGACATAGACTAATTCCCTAATCATACATAAGTATAAGATCAATTAACTAGAGACATAGCAAGAGTTTTCCAAGTAAATTTGGCTGTGATTGAGTATTCTTTGCTGAAACTGTTCATGTGTTTATTTGGAGTTTATTGGGTAGAAAATATGGAGTGAGTGTGAGTAGAAACAAACTTTGACTCTTCCTGAGGCCACCAATGGCTGAATGGGACATAAAGACAATGAATGCTCCTTACAAAGGAACTGGGGGAGACTAATTAGCTCAATTAAGGGGAGGATTGTTTAATCATCATTATGGATGAAGTCATGTATGCCAGAAGTGCGTTAAAAACGTCACGTTTTTTGGTGGAAACATTTGGCAAGAATATTGTTGAGAAAAGAAAACTTTCTGCTTGTGTAGTGAGATCTTACTATGAAGAGATGAACATGCCAGCTAACTACTGGATGTCTGCAGAAAGGGTTAGCTTTATATTTCAGACCTGCTTTCTCCCTACAGGAAAGACTAATGTAAAATCAATGATAAGCTGTGGTAAATAAGTATGGGGTAGGAAACAATGAAATGAATCTAATATGTAATACTGTACCACGAGGATTATTAAAATAGAGTTCAATTTATACTTGTTTTTATAAGTATGCCAAGAGGGAAATAGAAAACTCTGAAGTCCATATGATACAGGCCACAAACTATGCCTTTCTGTTTGTGTAAAATGCTCCAGACCTTTTATTAAAAATTCCTCAGCTATTGTCCAATGTAGGAGTAAATAATGCACATTTTGGAGTTTTGTTTGCATTTATGGTTACTGACTACAGCATCCTCAAAATTGTCCAAGTTTTTCCTTTTCAATCTTCCTTTAGCTTCTTTGTCCTTTCCTCTTGATTCCATCTCTTTCTCTGAATTTTTTAGATTTTTTTCATCCTCTCCCTAAAAGGAAATCAAAAGAAGAGAAGTTGGGTGCGCTCTAACCCGGATCCCTCTTGGATCACACATGCGATGCTCTTATTAATGGCGCCAAAGGCAAGACAAGATGTCAGGGACCCAGAGGCTAAAAGCATCTCCAGCCAGCTAGCAAGTCCTTCAGAGGGTGTCTTAAAGGGGTTAGGCTTTGACTGATGCAAAAATGATGTTAATCTCTTTGCTTCTTCTTGCAGTAACAAAACACTTGGAATAACCTGAGGGAAATATTCTTTCTTCTGGAGCTGAAGGAGCATAAAAGGTAAGCTTTCTCAATCTGCAGAATTCAGTTGAGATAAAAAAAAAAGTTGAGTGTGTGTGTGTGTGTGTAAGAGAGAGACAGAGAGAGACACACACAGAGAGAGAGACAGAGAGAGAGACAGAGAGAGAAAGAGGGAGAGAGAAAGAGGGAGAGAGGGAGAGAGAAAGAGGGAGAGAGGGAGAGAGAGACAGAGAGACAGAGACAGAGACAAAGACAGAGAGTGTGTGTTTCACTTCCTGGAGCTTGCCAAGTGTGCTAGAGAGATCTACTTTTCTCATCCTCTCCAGAGATATGGGATTCTAAGCCCTCCCACATGCCTCACTTTCAATGTGGATTCTGGGGATGAAAATCAGGTCCTGTGTTTACAAGGCAAGAACTTCACTGGCTGAGCCATCCCCCAATCCATTAAAGTTCTTTATTAAGAGTTATGATGATGATCATTGCCTAGTTGTATAACATCACCTATGCTGTCATAGACCTAAATGAGACTTAGGGCCTCAGAGACTCAGGGAATCTGATAACTGAGTCTCCCAGAGACCATATTCCACCCAGTCCATCTGCCCCGTGACTGTCCACCATCCTGCATTGCTGATGAGCATCTCACAGGCAGAAATAAGTTCTCCAGCCAAGTCAGGCAGCACATGCTTACAATCCTAGCACTGGGGGTGGGACTGAGGCATGAGGATAGTGAGTTTAAGGTCAGCCTGGGATACATAGCAAGACCATGTTCCCAAAAACAAAGCAAAGAAAGGAAGTCATTTCTCCCGACTGAGCTAGGAATCTCATAGCTCTTTGCAGAATGTGCTTCTTTATAGTCATCCTGGATCAACGATGGCATTCTCTCCAGTGCAGTACACTTCCTGTTGGTTCCTGTCATCTCTCCAAAACTAAAGCCCCTCACCTGCCACTTAGTATCATTCTTACAGTTCTTACATTCTTACAGTGTTGGTTTTCTGAAAGTTGAGAGTTAATTAATTGCTCTATAGTCATGGAAAAACTACAAAGGACCAAAAAGATGTGTGGAGTGTTCTGACCTGGGCCTGTTTCTCGTGAGTCTTGACCAGGTCTTTGCAGTAGTTCTGGGAGCTCTCTGAGATCTGTGACCGTGCCTGACTCAGGCTGCCTCTGCTCATTCCTGCAGAGTCTAGAGCTGCTTTGGGAACGTTGTGATTCTCAGTCATTCTACCTGTCAAGCAGGGAATGACCGTCCCTCCTTTGGCCATTTCTTCTGCTGGGTGCTTTGAATATGGATATGAATGAGGCAGAACTCTCTCTCACTGCTGAGCCTTGGATAAAAGGGTAATATTTTAACACACCTGTCTGTGGTGCTGTCATCTCCAAACAAAGCAATAGAAATAGAAGTTTCCACTAAAGACAGGGTTAGAGATACTAAAGGTAAATCTGCTTCTGATGTCTCTCTCGGTAGCCTGGCAGCACACGGTGTTTTCTCTATTTAGTAATAATGACAACAGTAGCAACAAATGATTATGGGTACTTAACCCAGACGGAGCTCTGTACCAAGTACTTTGTATATGTTCTATAACTGAATTCTCACAACTCCCTATATAAGAGGTTTTCTTTCATTCTATTGATGAAGAAATCAGAACTCAAAGCTTATGTGCCAGTGTCACAGCCACTTCATGGCTGGTAAGTGGAAATAATTGCTCTGATCTCTGGCTGGTTACAATTTAAAGACCAGACCTTCACACATGCTCCGTTATGTCTGTCTTCCCTTCCTTAAGGACAAAGCCATTTTGTCAAGAAAACATGACATATCAAAAAGTGGTTTGATTCTGTCACTTATGAGAAACAGAATTTGGAACATTGATTTATTTTTTTAACTAGTCATTGACTGTCTTAGTTAGGATTTCTTTTTCTGTGAAGAGACACTGTGACACAGCAACTCTTATAAAGGAAAACATTTAATTGGGGCTGGCTTATAGTTTTAGAGGTTTAGTCCATTATCATCATGGTGGGACACGGCAGCATGCAGGCAGACATGGTGCTGGAGAAGGAGCTGAGAGTTCTACATCTGGATTGGCAAGTGGCAGGAAGTGACTGTGAGCCACTAAGCATGGTTTGAGTTTCTGAGACCTCAAAGCCCACCCCCTAGTGATGCACATCATCCAACAAACCACACCTACTCCAACAATGCCACACTTCCTAATAGTGCCACTACCTATGGACCAATGGAGGTCATTTTTATTCAAACCACCACACTGACCAAAATATGCAAGTATTACATCTCTATTGTGTGAGTGAGAAACTTGGGACCCCTAGTAGGTCACAGTGGTAAGAGGGACAGCCTGTGGATAGAACGATACCTCACACAGTACTCTCTCCTATGTGGTGAGGGAGCCTCTGGAATTTCAGAGAGACAGTTTCTGTTTCATGTTGTCACCAGTACATTATGGTCTCTCTGTACCCATCCAAAATGATGTGATAATACCACACTGGCAAGCAGAACAATGAACTGACAAGAAGCTAAGAAACCTTACCTTGCCTAGGTCTTTCTTTCCTGGAGGTTGTTAGGGAAATACTCTGCCTAGTAGCTTCTACATCCCTCTACACCCATGATCCCTCAGGATACTTGACAATGTTCGAGCCATTTTCTGTGTGGTTATAAATTGGGACTGGGTAGCTGCTACTGCCTGTGGTAAGTAAAAGTATTGGGGTGGGGGGCGTCCTGCTAACATTCTCCACGAACAGGATTCTCTCTAGCAAAGAATTACTTGGTCCATGAAATGTTGCTTTAAAGCAATGTTCTGCCTTTCTCATACAAGCATTCTTACACCTTCAAAAGTATAAAAATTAGACCTTCGAACAGGCATGATGTCTAAATCACACACTCAAGATGTAGAAGACCACTGAAACAAGAGAATGGCCTTACTTATTTACTTGAATATGATGTTTCTTTTAAAAAAGTATTTCTCCCACAGAGAGAAAAGACTATACAGTATCATAAATAAAAAATAACGGTTATACTAAGTTAATACAATATCAACCGGGGTTCTGTTTTCAGAACAAAACAGAACGATGCAGCCATGTTTTGCAGGCAGTGACGTTAGAGTCAAACAGATGGGCATGGAGAAGATGGAAACAATTTCCTGTAAACTGTAAGAAATATGAAATGAGGTTAAAGGAAACCTTTTCTTTAGTGGCTCCTTCTGAGGCTTTGAGTGGTATTCTGCTTTGAGACAGTTCCACTTACACGGCACACCATCCTCACTTCTTTCTCTTTGCTTTTCACTAGGGGGACACATGTGGATAACCAAAAATTCATCATGTTTTGTTCTCAAGCATCTAGAGATACACATTGGGAGGAAGATAAGTGTCCCTGCGTGGAGGTTTGGGCTCTGCTTGTAGACTGATGGTATCTCTTGGGACTCAACAATGGTAGTCCATTCCTTCTGCATCCTGGCCTTCACTTCAGTCTTCTCCTCAGCTTATATCCTCAGCAGAGAAAAGGCTCTTCTCATCCAGAATCATTCACTAATCTTCACCAGGCAGGAACATGCATAGTGGGGAATCAGAGAGTCCCTACCTCGTGGATCTCACAGTCCAGCATGGGGGAGAGAGGCAGCTGACCATCCACAGATGACAATTGAACTGTGTGATGGATGAGATGGGGAGAGGATGATCCAGACCTGAGGAGAGCACACTCTAGAGGACTGTGCCAAGTTCCCATATCAGTGAGATGGGGATGGAGAACAGTGGGTGAGGATGAGGCAGGTTGGGAGGGTTCTTTCCTTGTAAACTGAGATGGGCAGAATCAATGAGTGGTCTAGGGAGTATGTGTCCAGGCAACACAGGCCATCCCGAAGCTCTTGTTGCTTTCATGTAAACATACTTCAAGACCTTAGAACCCCTTTGGCTCCTGCTACTGCTGGCCTTGTTTCCTAATATTTTCCCCTTCTTGCTTGTATGAGAGGGATGATTAGGTCAGTTAATTTTCACTCCAGGCTTGTATGACTCTTAAGTTATTTCTCTTTCTGATGTTAGTGTAGCTGGAGAATCTCCAGCTCCCACCAAGTCCCGCCAGTTCCAGAGCCCACTTATAAAATAAACACACAGACTCTTACATTATTTAAACTGGTTGACCATTAGCTCAGGCCTATCATTGTCTAGCTCTTACTCTCATATTTAGCCCATTTCTATTAATCTATACTTTGCCATGTGGCTTGTGGCTTACTGGTACCTTACATCTTGCTTGTCCTGGAGGCGGCTCCAGGCAATCTCCTCCTCAGCCTTCCTGTTCCCTCAATTCTCCTCTCTGTTAGTCCCGCCTATACTTCCTGTCTGGCTACCGGCCAATCAGTGTTTATTTATACAGAGCGATATCCACAGCATGTTAGTATCAAATTTTTTTTCTGGACAGGAGTCAGGAACCCAAGACAACATGCTCTCTACTCCTGCGTTCTCTGGAAGGTTTTCTGACTATTGCCACATGATAGTCCCTCTTTCATATGGAAAAAGATGGAACTTTGGATCAATGTCCCACTGGGCTTTCCAACTGGTATATATAATTTACCCTAGTTGCATTGAAAGGATGAAAGGAAAGCATAAGACATTCTCTGTCACCTTCATGTCTCACTCCACATCAATTATTTTGAGAGCTAAAGAGAGCCATACTCACCTTCCCCCATACCTTCTACCTACCATCTTCACTGAGCAGGGCCGTGGGTGGATCTGTCTGTCTGTGATTCTTAAAATAAGGCATAGTCTTATTTGGACTTCTTGAACAACTCGGGGGGGGGGTGAACCTCTTATAACAGAAGGCTAAGAAATACTGTGGACATTATCTGATTATAAATATTATTTTGACTAGAAAATAAAAGGGATATTGGGGGTTAGGGAAATGACTCATTCAGCAAAGCTTGCCACACAACCTTGTGGACCTGAGTTCAGATCCCCAGCATCCATGTAAAAGCCAGGCACAGTGACTTGTATCTGTAACCCCAGTGCTAGAGGTGGGGTTAGGAGTGAGACAAGAAGATCCCTGAAATTCATTGGTCAATCAGCCTAGCTGAACTGAAGGAAACTCCAGGTTCAGTGAGAGACCCTGTCTTAGAGAATAAGGTGGAAAGTGATTAAGGAAGACACTTGACATCTCTCTTGGGTCTCCACATTTTCACACACACACACACACACACACACACACACACACACACACACACAC
>CABHPR010153454.1:21506-43404 GCA_902168415.1 Peromyscus melanophrys | reverse complement strand
TATTTATTTAGGTTTTTCAAGACAGAGTTTCTCTGTGTAGCTTTGGTGCCTTTCCTGGAACTCACTCTGTAGCCCAGGATGGCCTTGAACTCACAGAGATCCACCTGCCTCTGACTCCCGAGTGCTTCAAATACATGACCCATTCTTCCATCATCTTTATTGCTTGTGTGTGTCTTTGTCTTTATCTGTGTGTCTGTGTGTCTCTGTGTGTGTGTCTGTCACAAACACCCTTAAGGGACAAGAGCAGATTCCAGTAATAGTGAAAAGCAGAGGGAGAAGATTTATTCAACATGACCACTCAGGAAATCAGTATTCAGGCTCCTGACAAGATGTCTTAAGTTTGAAAACAAGGCAAAAGTTAAGCACAACTAAGAAGTTCTGTTGAAAGTATTGTCAAGCCCATCAATGATTCTTTAGTTTCTATTGCAAAGTGGTCAAAACATATTCAGAACCATCTGAAAACTCTATGGAGACACATCACTCCTCCTCAGGCTATTACCAAACTGTGGTTTTCTTCTCCCAACATGAGATTCATTGGAAAGTTCCAACAGTATAGAGATCCGGTTTTCAATAGTACAATAGTTAAAAGAGTAAGTACAAATACTTCTCTTCAGAAGCTCTTCTTTCATGTCAGGACTATCTGATACTTACCTTGAAAATAACCAGTGCCACAAAAAATGATGGTTTTGATACTGGAATGAATAAGTGAACTGAGCACCAATACTCACTTATGTCTGCTTTTGCATTATAAAATCTTAGTGATATACTTCCTTGTGATTTTGCCATCATGAAACTCCCATGATGGGCTGTATGTACCCTCATGCACATTGTTGTAACAATAAGAAAATTACCTGAACAGAAAATTGATAGAATGAAGTGGGGCTGTAGCATGATAAACATGTCTATGTGGTTTTTCAGAGGAAGGTGGAAGAATTTTGCACTATAGGCTAAAGGAACCCAAGACAGATCTAAGCAGAGCTTATCAGACCAATCAACTGAGAGTTAGGAAGATCAATGTGCTAGAGAAATGAACACAGTGGAGATCTAACTCAAGATCTCAGAGCGTAACAGACACTCTACTGAAAACTGAGTAAAAACCAGTCTTTATGTAGTTTACCAAAGAGCATGGCTCTATGTTTTTTAAACTCTTGAAAACTTGAGTTAGGCTGCAAAAAGTAATAGGTTAATTTATTTGATAGTAAAAAAAAATCAGGAGAGCATTTAGGCACATTAACTGTCCATTTTCTTTATGAGAGTCTGTAGAAAGAGAGCACAAGTGAAAGAAAATTTTACAAAACAGTGTATAATTTGTAAGAGAAAGAGTGGGACTAGGTACAAAGTTAAAGACAGAGATGGTGCATAGTTAGCTTCAGCTGTCAACTTGCCACAAACCTAGAATCTCATGGGAAGAAGAAACCTGAATAATTGCCTACATCAGATTGGCCTGTGGCATATCTTGGGGGGATTTTCTTAATTGGTAAATGATGTAAGAGGTCCAAGGCCATTTTGGGAAATATCTCTAAGCTTTAGGGATGGGCTATTCAGGAAAAGAAGTTGAAGACGCACCTGAGAATAAGTCTTTTATCTGCTTTGCTCAATGTTTCCATCCTATGTTCCTGAGTGAATTCTGCCCTGAGTTCCCTCAATAACAGGCTGTAAGGTTTTACCAACCTGTAAGGTGAGGAAAAACCACTTTCCTCAAGGTACTTTTGGCCAGTCACACCATCACAGCGACAGATAAGCAAACTAGAACAGGAAATGGTTCCAGGATGTAGGAACGTGGGGTACGTCTTGGACGGACCTGCCCATGTTGGACTATTTTAGAAGATTGTGGAAGTGTTTGGAACTTGGGATGAATGTGCTCAGAGCTTATCACACTGTTACTTCTGGAGCTTGGCAATAAGAATGTTGAGAGAAGTATAGACTACGGTGACTGATTTTCTTCAAACTGAAACAAATACTCTATCAGGGCTATCTAGGTGATAGTTTGAATTAATAATCTGTGATTTCTTGACAAATTAAAGAATCAGCTGGGATTATAACAAGGGACTACAACCACTGAAGTAAAAAAAAAAAATCTTCCCTGGGACAATGGATTGGCAAGTTAGAGTTGAAAAATCAGCAATGATTAATAAACAGCCAGCATGATTGATGTGGAAACTTCTGGGAAATATTCTTGGTGGCTAACTTTATGTCACCTTGACACAGTCTATATTCATCTAAGAAAAGGGAAGCTCAATTAAAGAAAAGTCTCTAGATGTTGTTTTAAACACTTAAGCCTATAGTGCATTTTCTTAATTAGTGATTGATGGGGCAGGTCCAGCCCATTGTGGGTGGGACATCACTAGGCTTGTGATCTTGGGTCCTACATGAAAGCAGGCTGAGCAAGCCATAGAGAACAAGCTAGTAAGCAGCACTCCTCCAGTTCCTCTGCCTCAGATCCTTCCTTCAGGTCCTTTCTCTGTTTGAATTACTGTCATTATTTCTTTGAGTGATGAATGGTGATATGGAAGCATAAGCCAAATAAATTCTTTCCTCCTCAATTTGTATTTGCTCGTGGTGTTTATCACAGAAATAGTAACCATAATGCAGATAATATTCATCCAAGATCAGCACATACAATTGTGCCAAGGCGAGGGCAGACTGGATGTCAAAGTGGAAAACAAGTTGGTAGCATGTAAGAGCTTCCCGTGCGGTACTGGTTTTGAAGGCAGCTGAAACTTAGGACTGTGAAAAGCCACGAGAGGCCATTGGTAAAATGGCTTAGTTGTAGAGGACACGTTGGCATACTTTGTGCACAAGACGGTCACATGACTGTATAGTGTGGGTGGATTGGAGCTGGCACGAGCCTACCAAGGAACTTTTGTGTTCTGCATAGGGGGTAGTGGGAGAAGCGTGGAGACCCAGCCTTTACAGTCAAGAATACACTGGGTGAGCCCCAGACATCAGATATGGAACTTTATAGGGTATTTGACTTTTGTTTAGCTTTGATATGAAAGAAACTATGCCCGATTCTTCCCTTTGGGACTAAGAGAGTATGTAACTTATTCTGAAATTTACATGAGCCCACAGTTCAGAGATTTTGGATTTCTAAAGAGAATATAGACCTTCAAATCATTGGAATTTTTAAAAAGATGGTGGGACTTTTAAGATTTGGACTGTGTTTTATATTGTGATATTAACATGAGATCTCTGGAACAAGAAACAAAAAAAGGTATTTATGGCTTAAGTTGAATGTGTCTTTGCATAAAATTTGGCAAGGGGTGGAATATTATAGTGAGTTGTAACTACCAATTTGAACCAAAACTAGAGTGAGCTAAGAAGAGTCATTGTCAGTTTGGGAATTTACTCCATGATGTTAGTGAATGCCATGACTATGAGGCATTTTCATAAATGGTAATTGTAATAAGAAGATGCATCCAGCTGTGTAAGAAGGGTAGCTGAACATGAACCTTGAAGCAAGGTGGTAAGCAAACCACAATGGTTGATGTTCATTCAAGCTTTTGAATTGGCTTCCTGCCTTAGTTATCTTCAATGATGGACTGAACAGTGGAAGTTTAAAGAAACTGATATTTACTCAAGATGTATTTGAACATGGTATTTACCATGGCAACAGAATCAAAACAACAACAGATAGTATAGAGAAGTTATCCTTAATTGCTGAAGTTGTTAACACCACTGATAAAATTAGTGTTATGAATGAGAGAAATATCAAAAGTTTTCAGAAAACAAGACCCCACGAATTGACATTTACAAATTGCGAAAAGGCCAAATAATTTGAATTAAGACATTCTAAACTGAAAATGCTGCTGAAGGTGTTCCTGCTTAAAACAACTGCCTAAGTTAAGGTGATGTTTTCTCAGGGTCAGTGGAGCAGGCACAAGGAGGATATTGAAATTGTAGTTCAATGCTGCCAGACTACTAGCAATTAACAGAACTTGAGATTCTCTTTTATATTATTGGATTTGCAGGCATTAAATATACACAAATGAGGAATCATAGTGACTTGTACCAAAGCTCAATAAAAGCACCAGCAGCCAGGAAATGTGTGGCAGGTTTGGATTACCTGTAAGAAGACCAGTAGATATTGCTGTTTGATGCTGGGAAGGTCAAGCAAAAATGAAATGAATACCTGTGGATGTTAGAGATGCTTGGACTATGGGAGTGCTTAATCTTGCCTTTATGCCCCGATTTCTTCCTTCTGAGGTTGAAATTATTACTCTGTATTACTGTATACTGGAATCGTATACTTTATCTTTAATTAGTTTCCAGGGGCTCACAGGTAATCGTCGATGCTGCATTATAGAAGACATTTTGTTCTCCTGACTTTTGAACAGTGTTAGGGCTATTAATGGCTACCGAGAACTTTAGAAATGAAATAAATGTTCTCCTTGTTCTAAGACAAACATGAGATTTTAGAGGGGGGATGTGTGAAATGTTATTTGAAGCAATGCATTTGGGAAAGAAGGTGATGTTAATTAACCTTTAGAGATTGTAGTGGTTAATCTTCACTGTCAATTTTATTGGATTTAGAATTACAATGAAAACACTTCTCTGAATATACATGGAAGGGTATTACCAGAAAGCTTTCACTGAAGAAGGAATATTCTGCCCCAATGTGAGTGTCACTACTAATATGTTGGGCCTTGAATGAAATAAAAATGAGAAAGCAAGTTATATGCCATCATTATTTTACCAGTTCTTCTAGATTGGTAAAGAATATGATCTGTTATCTCCTGCTCCTTTTGCCATGAATGTTTAACTACAATGGGTTATACTTGGAACTGGGAGCTAAAATAGACTCTTCCTTATTAAATTTCTGTTGCCAATTTTTTTTTGTCAAAGCAGCAATAAAATCAACTAACCCAAAGTACAAGGTAAATAAATATAATACATCTTTGGTATTCATATAGATGTATTGTCCAGTCTTGCATCACTAGGGTTCAATAGACAGAAAGCTAAAACCTTAGGAATTAAAACTGCAACAGTTAAGTCTATGGTAAGTACAGATAAATGCTTTCTTGAGGTTCAATTGTTATTATTATCTTATTTACAAGAAACAACACACCACTGACTTGTCAAATATGATATATAAAACATAAAAACTATCCAGGAATGGAAGAAAATGAAGCATAATTTTGGTGTTGAATTTAAAGGATCATCACTGCCCAATAAGGTGAGAATAAATAACAGGTTAATGAAAACACCTAAACAAGACTTTATAGTATTACATATTAGACTCAGGAAACATTGGTGAAAAGTGTTCTGAAATAACTAAGAACTAGAAGATAAGAAAAAGGGCTGTGAAATATCATCTACTAGTCAAGATACAGTCATTGTTGTCCCAAACTCACAATGACTATGTATACTTGTCCTGGGGTTTACAGAAGAATGAACTTATTTACACTCATGTCAAGATTGAGCATGGAATAACGAAGCTCTCTCTCTCACTTCTGGATTTTTACTGGTAGAATGAGGGAAACAGAATCCAATGGCTTTAAGTTGTGTACCCTCTGATGACCCCATGACACTCCAATAATTAATCCCCATCCTATAGTCTCACAGATGACCCTGGTTTAAATAAATGGGTCACAAAACAAAACTATACATCATGAATCTAGGTATGCAGGCAAATACTAGTATGGACATGGGCATGATTGATAAGGTCAAGAGAGGCCTCCATTCACACTCAGTTGGAGGATGTTACACAAAGATGAAAGTGACCCATATTCTTACTTGAATTCTGTAGCAATTATACATGGAACAATTATGAATTCTGGTCAGAGTTTCGTGCCAAAAGTGTCTCTATGTACTCTACACAGTATTTTGGGTTTCAGAGCCCCCGAGTTACTACCACCCTCAATATATGGTCTAGTCAGTTAAATAGTGACAGAATATGAAAGGTAAATACATCAAAGTGGAACACACATTTATGTTGTCTCCCATTGGCTGATCTCCCTGTTCTGCCCATTCCAGGGGATCAAGACAATTACAAATTTCATCTAGCACATAATTTAAAGAAGAAAATATTTTCGATGTTATTCTTTCAGTTCCTTATGCAAGGCAAACACTTTCTGTAGCTTCCTTGCTTTAAATTGTTCATTTTCCCAAAATGTTCACACTTTGCCTGTGTGTATCTGCTGTTCTGCTATAGCACACTGCTGTCCTTTCACGAGACTACATTATCTATTTCTCAACTAACCTCAACAGAAGCAGGCACTTGAGTTGATTTAATAAGTAGAATAGAAAAAATATGTTACCTTGCCAGTTCCAAGGAACTTTGATCATTAATCAGTCTCGTACCTTTACAAATTTTCAAAGGCTGACTTGAGATGTGTGCTTTAAGATGCATATGCTGTTCTACTTGAAGCTCTGTTCCATTTGAAAGAACTTGTGTAGGTTCCCTGATAGAAATCTCTAGCTGAGCTCCAGGGCTAATTCATAAGTTATTGTTCTTTCTTGTTCACTCTTTCTGCCGTCTTCTGACTGTAATGAAAAAGGAACCTGAATAGGAGTCACTTTGCTAAGTTCAGAAAGCACAGGGAAATGTGAAGGATAATATCAATATATTTTCTCATACTTGAACACTTTTGGGTAGCTTGAAATACAAATTAGATGAATGCAGCAGAAATTGATTTCTAGAACTGTTACAAAACCAGCTTATACCCAATGAGGTTAATTTTAAAACTGGACAATAGCAGAATAAAACAAGACTACAGAATCAACTAAGTAGGGTTTCTAATTGGCTGACAGAGACTGAAACTGCAGGCAGAAGTTCCCCATCCTCACTGCCCAGTCCCAGTTAACTACTCTGAGGTTTATATTAATCATAAATGCTCATCTGACGGCCCAGGCTTGTTACTATGTAACTCTTACATTTAAATAAATCCATATTTCCATCTATCTAGGCTTTAACCACATGGTTCATGGACTGTTACCTAGTTTTCTAGACATCCTGTTTCCTTGGTGGCTGGATGTTATCTGCTCTGAGTCTGACCTTCTTCCCAGCATTCTCAGTTTGGCTCTCCCATCTAACCTTATTCTGTTCAGCACTAGCCAGTCAGCTTATTTATTAAACCAATCACAGTGACAAACATTCATAATGTACAAAGGGATTATTCCACGGCATTTTCATTTTTTTCTAATTAAAAAGGAAGGTTTGAACTTTAACATATTCATACTATATATGACAAAAAACAGTTATCAAGAGTGACAGCTACAATATCTAGTCTATTTGTATTTGGCAAAATTAGAGAAAATATTTTATTATCTATTTTATCTTTGTGAGTCTAAAGTTATATACTTAATTTACCTTCTGTCATTACTAAGGAAAACTATAACTATAACTTTCTAGTCTTCTACTCCATCAAAGACTCCAGAAGGATGAAATGTTACCTAATGACAGGGACTTTAGGCTGCCTGGACAGTCACCCAAAGTGCTTCTGAAACATTGGGTCATACAACTCTGGCCTATAGGCCTAGCATATCTGACAGACTTTTCTGTGAAGCATGGAATTTTGAAGGACTATCTTACCTTGTCTTGGCAAAGTTCAGCAATCACCTTTCTTACTTCCTACTGGTCCAGTTTCAACAGTGTCTGTTAACAATTGAGGAAAGTATGATTTATTTGCCCACATGGCTAGCCTTTGCCATAAAGAACTCAAACTCTATATGGAGTTTCTTCAATGCCCATCTTCTCTGAAGTAGATTGGTACTAAAAGGAACAGACATGTCCAACAGTCATGAAAACATTCAGGTTATTAAACACATTAAATGTCATATTCTGTAGGTCTTTGAATTGTTTGAAAACCACCATCTTTCTGTCTAAATATATCTGTGTATGACATATCTAACATGACTATAAGTTTGACTATTATAGATTACTAGTAACCTGTATTTCTTAACTATACATTACATTTCTAAATGAGCTGTATAAGCACAATACCTTAAATAAGAGTAGAAATATACATAAAATATAACAAAATTAACTTTAAATCTGTATCAATAAATCAAATCTATACCAATGTAAAATATTTAAAATTAATATTAGTGGGTTTTTTTGCATTAAAGTAGATTCAGTAATATACTTTTTTATCTCATCATTTCTATATTATATACCCCCTTTCTCCTTTAGAAAGAGATCTTAGAATTTAACTTCTTTGTTTTGCTTTTTTCCTGACCATGACCAATAACAACTTGTGACCAATCTCCCTTAAATGATAATAAACACCCATAACTCATTTTTGGGGAATGTAAGCATAGTTGTCTAGACTAATTCCTGTTGATTTGGTTGCTGGTAATCTTTGAACACTGAGAAAATTTAGGATAATTGTGAAGCCTTGGCTGTAGTATTCTGTGAGTCTGGATCATCTCAGTCAGCAGCCTTGAAGCTGTTCTGAATGTTGGATCACCTAAGCCATTCATTTTCATTGGTGTTTGGTATGCTTGTTCTGAAAATACATAAACCTTCAAAGGTAACATACTTATCTGCATTAATACAAGTATAGACTGTTCATTGTACATAAGTTAACCAAAGATGAATTTTTGTTATGTGTTTGAACAGGTAAATTATAAATCACATGTCTTGTGATTCTTCTAACTTTATTTCTTTATGTTTGTAATCAGAATTTCAATTGGCCTTCCTCTGTCAAACTTGATTTTCTTTAAACTCAATATGAATTCACAGCATCTCACTTCCTGTGGAAATAAAAGCATAACAACTTCCTCAAAGTAACACATCCTTTAACTTAAATTTTGAAGTCAAGATATTCTTAAAATATATAGGTTGGTTGAATCTAGCAGTTTTTGTAATCCAGTGACTCTTAACAGTAAAAGAAAAATCAAGGACAACACCATAACATGCAGGATACAGACTTTCTGTATATTCCCCATCTTTACGTGGCTTATTATATTTTTTATTACTCTATTCATTTTTTAAGAAGTTTCTCTACACTTTTTCTTTTCTCTCTCAAGTCTATGTATATTTTTTAACACATTATAACCTGCTTAGAGGTTTTCTTTTTTTCCTATCTGAATCTGTTTTTATCGTGTATCTGTAACCTTTTCTGTATGCATGAGCAAAAACCCTAAACCCACCATGCAGCATGCTGGCTGAGCTCTCAAGCCCACAGGCAGCAACTGAGGGAAGCCTTTCTGTATTGTGGCCAGTCTCTGTTGGAGACTGCAGGAACCTTCCATGCAACTTTACTCATGGCAGTTGGTGGCCGGCTCCATCTCCTAGGCAGCTGTTGGGAGAGAGGCTGGCATGAGACTGTGATACTAGGAAGTTGCATCTGGCTCTGTATGTGTAGGGGTGTGTGTGTGTGTGTGTGTGTGTGTGTGTGTGTGTGTGTGCGTTTACAAGCTTTTCAAACCTTTTTTATGCTTTTTGTGGATCTACACCAGACAGTGGATGCCATTGGTAGATGGTAGTTTTGCTGTCCTATAGCCACGCTCAAATAATCACTCAGAGGCTTAATATTACTTGTAAATGCTAGTCAATAGTTCCGATTTAATACTACTTAACTCTTACATTTAAATAAACCTGTATTTCCTATCTATACTTTGCTATATGGCTCATGGATTGTTACCTCATTTTCTATACATCCTGCTTCTTCAGCAGCTAGCTGGCATCTCTTCTGACTTTGCCCATCTCCTTCCCAGCATTCTCAATTTGGCTTTCCTGTCTAGCCTCCATCTAATCAGCTATTGACTAGTCAGCTTGATAATTAAACCAATCACAGCAACAAACCTACACAATGTACAAAGGAATGATTCCACAGCATGAAACAGCAAGCGCAGAGCCTGCATGGGGCTGCACTATATTCCCTGCTTATGTTGTGATTGTTTAGCTTGCTGTTTTTATGGGACTCCTAACGGTATAGGTGTCTCTGACTCTTACGACTTCTCTTTGGACACCTTTTCTCCTATTTTATTGTCTCACCTAACCCTCATATGATGGTTGTGTCTAGACATATTGTAACTTGTTATATCAGGTTTGCTTGATATCCCTGGGATGCCTGTTCTTTCCTGAAGGGTAACAGAGGAGGAGGTGATCTGGGAAAGAGGGGAGATAATGTGAGTGGGGGACACACTGATAGGAGTGGAGGGATCAGAATCTGTACTTCCCTTCTCCCCCAAATGCACTCCCCTCTTGTTTCCTTTTCAGAAAAGAGCAGGCCTCCAAAAGAGGATGAACAAACAGGGCAAAAACAAGATACAACAAGATAAGAAATGAAACCTCCTATTGAGGTTGGAAAAGGCAACCCAATAGGAAGAAAAGAGTCTTAAGAGCAGACAGAAGAGTCAGAGACACACCCACTCGCACCATTAGGAGTCCTACAAAAACACTAAGCTAACAGCCATAACATAAGCAGAGGACTTGATACAGACCCACACAGGTCCCATGTTTGCCCTTTCAGCTTCTATGAGCTCATGTGAGTCCTGCTTAGTTGGTTTAGTGGGACATGTTCTCTAGGTGTCCCTCTGACTCTTACACTTCCACATAATCCTCCCCAACTTACACATAATTCCCTGAATTTCAAGGGAAGGGACCACATGGGGACATCCAATTTAGCCTCTCTGGTTGGAATCTTCATCTCAATGTTCTAGTCTCTTTGACAAGAAAAGGTCTCCTGCAGGCTATGAAAAGAGAAAGGTAGACACCAACCTAGCCACAAAACCTTCCACCCACAATCTGTCCAGGCTGAAAAGACGTGCTTGGGCAATGGTGGCTAAGAACTTGTGGGAATAGCCAACGAATCTCTAATTTAACTTGAGGTCCACTCCACAAAAGGGAATCCATGCCCGACACTGCTTGGATGCCAAAAACAGGAGACTGAACAGCCAAGAGATGTAAAGTAGAACCAAGCACAACTGATTAAAGAGATCAATAAAATGATTATTAATGATGTTCTGCTATATTCACAAATTTCTGCCTTGTCCGGTTGCCACCAGAGGCTTCCTCAAGCATCAGATGAGAGCTGATAAGAGAACCACAACCAGATATCAGGGATTGTCTTTCAAATAGCAGTCCCAGGATTATGTTTAGAAATGGCTATATTGTTTCACAGGTCAAAAATGGAGAAAGAAATATTGGCTCCAGATCATAACTGGGTTTAGCATATTGAATTGGGATGGTTATTTATTTAGAAAAGGTATTTTTTGAATGCAGAGTTAATGTCGGAATAAATTAAAATTGAGGAAAATGGTGATGAGTTTAATGTGTTTTGTGGGGTGAATATGAACTTTAGAGGACAGAGATCAGTGTGTATTAGGATGATTAATTCTTTCTCTCTCTCTCTCCCTCTCTCTCTCTCTCTCTCTCTCTCTCTCTCTCTCTCTCTCTCTCTCCAAAAAAGAGTCTCTTCCTGGAATCATAGAATGTGACTTTACTTTGAAATAGAGATTGGAAAATGCAATTTGTTAAGATGAGGTCATAATGGATTAGAGTAGTCCTGAAATCCAATTATAGGTGCCCTTGTAAGAACAGTTAAGAACACAGAAATAAGTACACAAGAACATAACATAAAGACAGAGGCAGATATTGGATGAAAGCCACCAGCCTAAGAACTCCAAAGATTTCCCATGGTCATCAGAAGTTAAAAATATCAAAGCAATAGTTATTACTTAGAGTTTTACAGACAGAGCATGGTCTTAAGGATCTAGAGTCTGGAATTTTATAAGACTATTTTTGGGCCCAGAAAGATAGTTTTTAGTGTTCCAGGAGAGGAACAAGGTCTACTTTCACGTATCTACAATAGTCAGTTCATAACCACCTGTAAGTACAGTTCTAAGGGACTCAGTGTCTTATTTTTGCCCCTACAGGTACTTAAATACACATAATGTTTATATATATATACATTCAGTGCCATACAATACAATAAAATAAAAGTTATAGAGAACATTATAAAAATTGAGACAATATATCATTCTGTTTCTATTATTTTTAATGGAAGAAAGAAAGATGATAACACAAAGTAATAAAAATAGATTATTGTTTCCATAGAAGTTTAGGGTACTTCATTACACAGAAATGGATAGACCAGTGATGCTTTGTACCTTTTAGGAGAAGTAGAGTCATATCTTAGAAGTCATACTGAATTTTCTTTTTCAGGCATAATTTCTCTTCCATTGAGTGTATGCATATTCTGTTTTTCCATTCAACCCTGAAAATAAGGCAACATGGGTTTCTGTATCTACGGAGTCTACTCATAGCAAACTTATATAATATTATATTTTTATCACTATGACAAAAATCCATACAAGAAACAATTTAAGGTAGGAAAGGTTTATTTTGTTTCACCCTTTCAGAGGAAGTCATGTATCATGTCAAGGAACATATGATAATGTGGTCAATTTGTAATGGTAAGAGCTGGTTTCACAGTGCATGGACTGTGAGACAGAAAGTTAAACCAGAATAGTTCAGTCTCTGGGGACCAGTCTTTGACAACCTGCCATGGTTCCTAATGGCTACACAACTTCCCAAAACTCTGCCAACAGCTGAAGTCCAATCATTCAAAATATGACTATATGGGGTATATGTCACAATTAAATCCTTAAAGCCTGAAATTGTGAATTAGAAACCAAAAGAAAAAAATGAAGAAAAAATCTAATAGACCTCAATATTTTATATAAAATGTAAGTAAAAGTCAGTCTCCTGTGCCATTTAAAGTATTGTTCTCTCTCAATTTAAATGACTATAAACAAGTTATATTACCTAGATTTAAGAAATATTTTCAGATAATTTTAAGACACTGCACTGAAAAAGTCACTTACAACATATCTGTAGTAAACAACAGACCAATTTATTTATTAAAACAATTCCATCTTCAAACTCCTTTACTCCTATAATCAGCTTTCATCTTACGTTCTCCTCTTCTACATAGCCCACAAGATCAGCTGCTGTGGTTCTGCTTCAAGCCACACATCTGCAGGTTTGCTCCAGTTTTCATGAACACAGCTGGCCTCATCCTTGCTCAGCTGTTTGTGGCTTCAGGCTTGAGGGATAGGGGCTGTCTGGAGTGTTTCTTGAATAGTGCAAGGGCACAAGCACAAAAGCACTAATATCTAAGAATTCAGATGAATTTCATGCTGAGGCTTTTATTTCGGTGGCCAGAAGAAGTTGTACGCCTTAGACAAATTTTGGTGTTTGAAAGCCGTAGTGGCTCTCCAGTCAAATGAAAATGCTGCAAGAATGTGTCTTAGACTTCTGACAGGGAATGAATGATGACCATAAATTCCAGCTTACCACAGTGATTTTAGTGAGATCCAGCCCACCAAGGAGACCTGAAAAGACCTCTAGTTAGGAATCTAAGTTTGTCAAAGGTTTGTTTTTCATATTACTTTCATTTTCAAATCATTATTATAATGTTATAGGCATGGTAATTATTGATGCCTTTCAAGAAATTACTCAGAACCAGAGAGATGACCTATCTGCCAAGCTGAAATAACTGTGCTAGACATTCAGAGATATAGTTTGTCTTGTTCTGTAATTGTTTTATGCCTCATCATCCTAGCACATTTACAATCTCATTTTCTATAATCCATGGTCCAGATTCTTTTACAGTAGACTTCATAGTATAAAAATGTTGAGCAGGGCTTGACAATAACTGAATATTTACAGATGATTATACCAGATAAAAATGGTCTCGTTAGAATTTTTTACATTCCATCATGAAAAGTTTCTCATCAATGTATCATTAGAATGTTAGTCGTTAACTCTGAAAATTGTGCAGCTGATTTTAATAAGTTGATATAAGACAAAATTGTTAAAAGTATTTTGCTCTCTCCCTCCTCATTCTGCCTTTTTCTTCTTCCACTACCTTCTTTTTAAGGTTTATTTTTTTCCTACTGTGTAACATGTTAACAATGAGAATATTATGACTTTGAATGTTCTGATTATTTCATGTATTTCAATATTCCTTTATTTTTGACATTTAATATCTAAATAACTATACTGACTATGAACAATACTTGAAAAATAAAAAATAAAAAAATAACACACAGTAACTGGCATGAATGGCACATACAGAAGGGACACAATCTTTTTAGATGGTTCCTCACGACTCTCCACCATTGCATCTATCCGTTCAGAAAACCAGTCCTTTATTTCTGTAATTGTCCTGGCTTCTTTTATCAATACATGGAATCCTGGGATTATCTGAATGAGAACCAAAAGCAAAGACACTAGGCAGGTGGTTATAGAGGTGTGCGTGGAACTGAAAGAAGTTATGGGGAGGAATGAGGGCTAAAATGATCAAAGTACAACATAATATTTTAAGTATATTTTTATTTTTACATAAGTAGCACCACTGCTATCAACAAATAAACACAATTACTTTTTGAGATTGAGTTTGATTTTCTTCTAGCTTAGTTTAGGTCATCCGCATCTTATGTGATAACAGCTCTACCTTATACACATGCCTGCAGTCATTACTTTAATCTTTGTGTTCATAAAAATGGACACTCTGTTTTGTTTATTACTCAGATTCTGTTAAAATATCTTTTAAAATACATTTGTAAAATTTCATTAGAAATGCTAATTTATTATTAATACAACACTGACAGTTCAATATATTTTCCTGTTGTTATTTGTAAAACACCTTTCCTTGAGTAGGGTTTCACAATATATAGATAGATAGATAGATAGATAGATAGATAGATAGATAGATAGATAGATAGATAGAGATAGAGAGATAGAGATAGATAGATAGATAGATAGATAGATAGATAGATAGATAGATAAATAGATAGATATATGAACAGCCAACAAATACCTGGCTTTTAAAATATAGCCTGATAGACCACTTCTAGAAAAATTATAGTATTTATATTCATGATGGAAGGTAGAAAGATATAAAGAATAACGACTGATGTTAACAGTACTTAATTTTATCTAAGTTATCATTTATCTTAAATTTTGTTTCACTTTTTTCTGTTTTATTATAGTACAGTTTTTATCAATTTTTGGCCTATTGATTTAGATCAAGTGAAATTATATGTTTTCAACATTGCTAAAAACGTGTGTGTGTGTGTGTGTGTGTGTGTGTGTGTGTGTGTGTGTGTTGTGAGTTTTGCTTTTTTGAATTCTAGAAATTTAATGTGTGGCATTAGAGCTATGGCTAAAAATTATGTTACACATCACATATTTTAAAAATACTAAAGACTAGATATTTTAAATTTCATCATGTAAATTATGTATATAAGTTTTGATAGCTACATCAATCAGGAATGTATAATATTCTATAATTTTTTATTGAATTTGAAAATCACACTATTGTCAATGAATATATGCTGGCTCTGATGTCAATTATAAGAGCTGAAACATAAAATAAAAAGATGTAGCTGTTTGGCGAAGATACATCTCATTTATTCTCATAAAGGAACCCCCATCAGGTGGTAATCATGTCTGTTTGAATTAGACCTTATAATGTCCATTCATGCTTTTGTTATTTGAAGATTAGGTTACTGCAGTCTCCCACTGGCTGCTCACCCAAGAGGAAGCTGCATGATTTCCTGATGGAGTAAAATAAGGCTCTCAAATTCCCCTTGAAAAGGACATTAGTCTAAACATAGTTTCATGATCCTTTTATTATTTTTACTGAAATTTCAGATTAAACAGTTTATTGATTTTGAAAAAAGTCTTTAAAACTTTTTAATGGCATTGGCTTGCTGAAAAAAATGATGTCTTTTTCTTTAGTTTTTTTTTTTTTTTTTTTTTAACAAATGGTGAAACTATCATTCTGTCAAGTTCAAGGATAACTTGCACTTGTCAGATGTTAAAGCTCATAGAGTTGATATTCAAACAGAGAATTCAACCTATTGGGAACAGGTAAGGCCCCATACTCGGACTGGACAGACCTGGTCCCTATCCCCTAGGCACTGAGGGTACATCCTGTGCCCATCCTCGAAGCCATTGGAGCCTCTTCCCCTGCCCCCTCGTCAAGAAAACAGCCCCCTGCGACACCAGCGAAAACTGGAGTCACAAGCCTAACCTGCACTGATTGAAAAGAGAAAATAGGCCCCTGTGAAACAAGTGAAAACCAGAGACATAAGCACACCCTGCTGTCTACGAATTTCTAAACAGACTTATTAAATAAGAAACACAGAGATAAATGCAGAGGTAATAGCCAAAGAGATCAAAGCAATAGCCACAACTAGCTTTAGCTTACCACCAGCAGTACCTTCCACAGAGAGTGCTTCTTCCAGTCTAACCTGTCTTTTTATTGCCTTTCTCTTCTGCTTTCTCATTGGCTCTAAGCCCAGCTACATGACTTCCATGTCACTGCCTGTCTATACAGACCTCCAGGTCTGTATGGTTGGTACTGGGATTAAAGGCCCATGTCACCATGCTTGCCTATGTCCATGACCACACAGAGATTCTGCCTGCCATTTGATCTGATTAAAGATGTGGGCTACCACCGCCTGACTTCTGTTTATGGCTATTTGACCTCTGATCTCCAGGCAACTTTATTTGTTAACATACAAATAAAATATCACATTTCAACACAAATAAAATATCACCACACCCTGCACCGATTGGGAACAGCAGAGATTGGACCAAGAGCCCAGATTAGACCAAGAGCTCCCTTTAGACCACAAGTATCAACTGGATCAAAAAAGACTACCTCAGACACAGGCAGCACTTGCATGAAGTGGAGGAAGAGATGGGTAGATGTCAGTGCAAAAATACAGTCAACAACATAAAGACCAATATGGTACCATCAGAACCTAGTGATACTTCAGATCAGCAAGATCTGAACAACCCAAAGCAGAAGAAGCAGAAGAAATAGACCTTAAAAATGACCTTAAGAAGACAATAGAAACTTTTAAAGAGGAAATGAAAAGTACCCTTAAAGAATTCAAAGAAAAGACAAACAAAAAATTGGAAGAAATCAATAAATCCCTTAAAGAAAGCCAAGAAAAGGCAATTAAACAGGTGAATGAAACAGTCCAAGATTTGAAAACTGAAATAGAGCCAATAAAGAAGACACAAACTGATGGAAGGCTAGAAATGGAACATCTGTGTAAATGAATAGGAACTACAGATGCAAGCATAACCAACAGAATGCAAGAGATAGAAGAAAGAATCAAACAGAGAATTCCATCAATGAATGTATTCTACATATACAAAATATGTTAATCTTTTGTAAATAAGGATAATAATTCAAACATGGCATGTAAACATAATTACTAATAATTAACAGTGTAATAATTAACATTGCATTATAGGTTGTTAGATTACATGGTAGTATACTAGTTTCTTGAATGGTATGGCAAATATTTAATTTTTAAGTGTTAGATTTAATACGAACATAAACATTATATATCTGACTCCCATTTGGTAAATGATATATTTATGTGAACTCCTCTTGAAAAATAAATGATGCCAAATAGTATATCATTCTGTATTTACAAATGAATAATAGCATATACATGTGTTAAAGTTAGTGCAAAGGACATGAATAAAAACAAAACAATAATACCCTATGGGTTTAGAAGCGCACATTCTCTGAGAGACATCAGTGGATTTATAGGAACAATATTGCTAAGTTCCCTTTGTGGACAGAGATGGATCATAAAATCTGGGCTTTGTCTCCCTGTGCCCACATAACAAGACTGGCTTCCTATGTTTGTCTGCCATCCTAACTTTCAGACAGGTAGAAAAAGGAGTGTAAGTGGAACCTACTAGTTTCCAAACTTGTCAAAAAAAAAAAAAAAACCCTGTGAGCCCCAGTTATAGGGAATCATAATTCCTTAAAGGAAAACACAGATGCTGATAGACAAGGACACCTGGTATCTCCTTCCAGCCTCCACCTGTACAGGTAGAAACACAGGACTGCATATAATCAAATAGACACAAACATATCAATAACTTGGATTGCTTTTTGTTCATGGTTATTAGAATAATTATTGCCCCCACTTACTATATAGGAAAATAGGCATCCATCAGAGTGTTTCACAGAAGCATAAGTATGTTCTCCTATGCTAAAAATCACTTCAATTCACCTGTTGCTTTAACTTCCTAGTTTAAATAATATCCAGAAAATCACTTTTATTAGTCTTTATTTAAAAGATATATACCATGTCCAACTCTTGTGTTTATCCAGCTAATATAATTGTTGTTTTCACAGACTTCTTTATGCCATGATATCATAAAGATATGTTACTTTTTATTTTACTCGGATACATTTTAAAACCCAGCACTCAAGCTGTATTGCATACCCAAAAGTTTTCAGTACAGGGTAGCAAAGAGTCTTGTTCAAGATATTAACAAAAGGGTATAAATACTGTTTTCATTTTTTAGATAATAAAGAGAATAAATTTGAAATGCATTCAGTTCTCTGTCCATGTATTTATCATGCATTAAAATGACAACAAACATATTCAATTTCAAAAGTATAGTTTCAAAAAAGGTGCATTCACCATCTCTGTAGTTTTGAAATGTTTCTGTTAAAATTTTCTTTTAGCCCTCAGAGCTCTGATTTCAACCAGAGCACATGATAACTTCTTTGCCTACCTTGTGAATAGCATTTGCTAGTATGCCTCTGAATTGGGGGTAAGGGTTCTGCATAATTTATACACAGAAGCTCAAGAATGCTTTGCAATATAAATCTTATTTAGCAGGACTAATGAGATATTGACCGCTTCCTCCATTCTCCATAGTGTCTTCATTTTGTACCCTGCACAGGTGATAATGCTAGCAATTGGAGATTTTTCTCCTTGACAAGATAGGACAATGCAAATCCTCTTACAAGGAAAAATATGAATTTAGTGACCATGTCAACCAAATATTTACATGGCAAAGAATATTATTGCTGCATAATTTGAGAATGCATTATATGTTAATGAAAAACAATTGTTTCCAATAAATTGCTAGTACATTCAATTACATGAAATGTCAATTGAAAGTAATAAATTACTATAATGAAAAAATAATTCTCAGTAGTTTAATAATTTGTTATCTAATATTCATTATTTCATATCAGTAATTTTTAGTGAATATCAAGTTCTTCTTGAAGGCAAATTACTTATACATATACTTCAGTTAAATTATATTTATTGGTAAACAATGAACATCCAATACAATTATTTTTGTTTATATATCAAAGTATCAGTATTTTAAGGAGAAATATATCTATGTCTGAGATAGGTCCCATTATTTCTTATATTCTATGGTAAATTTTCATAAATTTTGTTACATCTACTTTAAGAGTTGATATTCTTAAATCATTAAACATAATGGGAAAATACGAATGTAGTTCAGTAGTAAAGTGTTTTCATAACATTCTTGAAGCCCTGAGCTCAGTACCCATAATCAATCAATAAAAGCCTGAATGTATTTCACTGTCTTCCCTCACTTGTGTCTATGTTATCTGTCCATGAAGACATTCACTGACAAAACTTGCTTGATCACAAGAACATAAAATCCTCATGTTGAGACAGGATAAAAAGTCAGACAATATCAGAACCTACAATCTTCAGTTCTCACCAACATGACTTCCTAAATGTAAGCTGGAAACATGTTCACATCAATGAACTTGTTGGATAAGGAAATATTCTCCTCTCTACACAAAGTATTATAGGCAACTGAGAAAAGCTTCATGTTGAAGAGGTGGTCTTCCTCGGGGAACAGCACAGCAATTGGTTGTCCAGTGCCAAATGGTCAGTCCAGAAAATATATATACAAGTAACATTATATAGACAGAACAGGTTATATTTAAGAATATGTGTGTGTGTGTGTGTATGCACTTGCATGCATGTGTGTGTTTAGGAATAGATACTTAAATTTATATAAAGAACACATATAAATATGTATATTTACATACGCATGCATGAATACAATAACAATTAGTGAAAAAAAAGAGACCATAGATTTGAAGGAGAGTAGGGAGAAGTATGTGAGAGATTATGGAGAGAGACATGATAAGCAAGAAATATTATAATTTTGTTATAATCTAAAAAAAAAGGAAGGAAACACTAATAGCATACAAGAATAGAAAGAAATCACTCTCCCTGGGGTGTAGTTTATAAGTGAGAGTCAAGAACTTCAGCACAACTGATGAAGTCAAGGAAAATTGCCTATACAAGTAGGAGTATGCTGATTAAAACAAATAATTAAATTTCAAATAAACCCATTGCTTAAGGCAAAAAAAAAATACACCCTTTCGTTTCTCTTGACTTACAGTCCTTTGTCAACCCAAAAACCTAAACAATGCTCCTCCAAAACACTTAACACTTGAAAGTACAAAAAGAAAAGAGAGAAATAAGTGAAAGAGATTATATTTTTAAGTTAAGTTTTAAACTTCAAACATGGTTGTAAATGATTTCATTTCTCAATAATATGATTTCAAAACCCACATGCCTTTACTGTTAAAACTTGTAATGTTGCCTATATGCTTGTGTGTGAGTATATGTCCTCAAAATAGTTTGAGTTTTCTCACATCTTTCCTTATTAATCCATCTTTTTTTTTTGCACAATGTATCATCTGAAGAGTTTTTTTTTTCCCACATCCTAAACAAAGAGACTAGCTTAAACTTAGAAGAGGATCTGCTATGGTTGGAGTGTGAAATAGTCTCTATACACTTACATGTTTAATCAACTAATCCCCAGCTTACGGTACTATTTGGAAAGATTTGTGGAATCTTTAGGCGTTGGAGCCTTACTGGAGACAGTGAGTCACTGGAGGTGGGCCTTGAAGATGCCCAGCCTGGCTTGCATTCCTGTTCATTCTGTTTACTGACTGTTCGTGCTGTGTGACCAAGCATCCTACTGCCCTCATGGTGTGTCTTCCTTGTCAGCATGGAAAACATTCTATTGAGTTATGAGCCAAAATAAACCCTTCCCTAAATTCTGACTTGCAGGTCTTTTATTACGTGTAGGGCCACTGTAGTAAATCAACAACAATGGCTGATATCCTGTGAGTGTGTCTCCACTTGCTGCTGGTAACAGTTGCAGAGGAAGGAATACCACAAAGGACAAGAACAATCTCAATAGACAGAATTTGTTGAATTTCTTACTTTTAGTCTGAGATGATTATATCACATATTTTATATCCTATGGCTCTTGATGCTTCATCAAACATAACCACAAAAAATGACATTTTTAATATTTAATCATTCAGAAGGATTATGTGTCATGAAAATCTTTGATTACATAAATGGCCTTTTTCTCTTGTTAACTATAATATCAGAAGAGATTAAAAGATTAAAAAATACCATGAATTCTTACTCTAAGTAAGTGTTTAAGTTAGAGTTACTATTGCTGGGATGAAATACTATGACAAAAAACAAGTTGAGGAGAGATGGGTTTATTTGGCTTACATTTTCACATTGTAGTTCATCACTGAAGGAAGAAAGGACAGGATTACAGGGCTGGAACCTGAGCAGGGTCTGATGCAGAGGCATTGGAATGGTGCTGTTTACTAGCTCACTCCCCATGCCTTGCTTACCCTGCTTTCTTATAGAAACCAGGACCACCAGCTAAGAGATGGCTCTATTCAGAGTGGGCAGGGCCTAACCCATTAATTACTAATTAAGAAAATGCCCTATAGCTGGATGTTATGGAGGTTTTTTTTTTTTTAATTGAGGTTTCCTCTTTCAGATGACTGTAGCTTGTGTCAGGTTGACATAAAGCTATGAAGGACAATAGATGTATATTTTAGAATATTCCAACTAGGTCAGCAACAAAACTAGTAACTAGTAACAAGTACTAAGTTGTTCTCTTTTAATCCTTCGTTCCTTCCTTCTATCTCTCCCTCCCTCTCATCCTTCCTTCTTTCCTTTCTTTGTTCCTTCCTTCCTTACTTTGTTTCCTCCTTCCTTCTTTCCCTCCCTCCTTCCTTCCTTCCTTCCTTCCTTCCTTCCTTCCTTCCTTCCTTCCTTCCTTCCTTCCTTC
>CABHPR010153454.1:0-21496 GCA_902168415.1 Peromyscus melanophrys | reverse complement strand
TTCCTTTTAAAGAGATTCTTGGACCACAAAAACCTAATCAATTGAGAAGGATAAGACTACAAGTGATTTGGTTCCTAAAGAGAGATGAAAAGAAATTTTATGAGTTCTTATTAAAATCATTTTAATGTGTGTGTATGTGTGTGTATGTGTATATGTGTACCTGTAGGCTAATTTTTATGCAACTGTGTGTAGGTAATCATGTACAAATTGGAGTGTGCCTGTGGAGTCCAGAAAACAACCACAGATGTCTTCACCAACTGCCCACCTCATTTTCCAGATGTGATTTCTAACTTGCCTAAAGCTCAATGAGTCAGAGTTCCTGGCAGCTCAGTGAAGCCTAGGTTTCTACCTGTCTGCATAGTACTAGGATTATAAGCAAGTAGCTTCAGGACCAATATTGAATGTGGGTTCTCAAGACAAAATTCTTGCAAGCATGCATTTGAAGGCAAACTCCTGACTGAGACATTTCAATCTAGTTGATATATTGCACACAATTTATATATTTTTCCATTCAAATGAAGGACCTACACATTGTAGTCCCTATATTTAGGCTTTACATGTTTCTTTGGAGGAAGAAAGATTCTAGGTTCTATGACCTGCCTTGATTAAAAGGAAGTCTGGTTTATCTAGAAAATTTCAGATGAGCATATGAATGAGACAGGACATAATGAGCATGTGAGAGGGAATTTGGTTCTGAGCCTGCTTCTAAGGTCATCTAATGTCCTTTTATTCTTTGTTCCCAGCCTTCCAAACTTATATAGAAAAAAATTAAACCATAATTCTAAAATAATTTAGTGAAATCTCACTACAAAATTATTCTACTTGAACATTTTTCAAATTATTTATCAAACATAAGCTTTATAAGACCAAATAGTATAATAACTACTTCCTAAAAATTCATTTTTTCTTTTCATGAAGCAGCTATGCAACCCTTCTCTGTAATTGTGGGAAGAGAGATTATTTTATTTCCATCAGTATTGCATGAAACAAAACCCAACTTTAATGAAGAAGCATGACCTAGAAGATATAGTTCAGTTAGTAGGAATCCTTGTCTAGCATGTGTGAAGTTCTTGGTTTAATAATCAGGACAGTATTAAATTGGTCATGCTAATTCATGCTTTAATCCCAGTTCTCAGGGGATGGAGGAATGGAAAGAGATCTTTAACTACATGGTAAACTCAAAGCTAATGTATGATACAGGGAGCTGTGTTAAGAAAGAAACAGAGAGCAAGTGCCCCTGTGGTATGATTGAACATTCCTTGGGTATATGCCCAAGAGTGGTATAGCTGGATCTTGGGGGAGATTGATTCCCAATTTTCTAAGAATATGCCATATTGATTTCCACAGTTTCTGTACCAGCTTGCATTCCCACCAGCAGTGGAGGAGAGTTCCCCTAGCTCCACATCCTCTCCAGCACAAGGTGTCCTCAGTGTTTTTGATCTTAGCCAATCTGACTGGCGTAAGGTGGTATCTCAGAGTTGTTAATAGCCCGATCTGACCTACCCTGGTGATAGGATGACCAAACACCCTAATTGTCGTGCTAGAAACCCCATCCAGTGACTGAGGGAACTAGATGAAGATATCCACGGTCAGGCCCCGGGTGGAGCTCCGGGAGTCCAATTGGCGAGAAGGAGGAGGGTTTATGTGAGCAAGAGTTGTTGGGACCAGGGATGGATGGAATACAGGGACAAGTGGCCAAACGAATGGAAACACATGAACTGTGAACCAATGGCTGAGGGGCCCCCAACTGGATCAGGCCCTCTGAATGGGTGAGACAGTTGATTGGCTTGATCTGTTTAGGAGGCATCCAGGCAGTTGGACCGGGTCCTGTGCTCAGTGCATGAATTGGCTGTTTGAAACCTGGGGCTTAGTAGAGACCTTTGGCTCAGCCTGGGAGGAGGGGACTAGACCTGCCTGGGCTGAGACCACCAGGTTGATCTCAACCCTCGGGGGAGTCTTTGCCCTGGAGGAGATGGAAATGGGGAGTGGGCCAGGGGGAGGGGGGTGGGGCGAGAGGAGGGAGAACAGGGGAATCTATGGCTGATATGTAAAGTTGAATTATATTGTAAAATAAAATAAAATAAATTAAAAAAAGAAAGAAAGAAACAGAGATTATATGAGAAATATACAACATAATGAGAGACATGAAAATTAAATGTATAATGACCAAAAAGCTTAACAATTAATGAAATAAAGATGTAGAGGACCTTCACTTGACACCTGATTTCTCTTTACTATACAATCTAAATTTGATATGGTGCTAGAGGATTTTGAATCTGAAATAAAGAGAGCTGGGAGGAATCAATTATTGTATAACTGAGTAAATTTATTCTTTGACAATTTCGTAAACATATAGTTTCAGTTATTTTCTATTGATAAGAATTTTTTTCTATTTATAAGTCACTAAGGCATCTTTTAAAACATAGTATTCCAGAAGGCAGCAGAGCACATGAATATCATGGCAGGGACTACGGCATCAAGCAGTATGGCATATTGCTGGAGCAGCAGCTGAGAGCTCATATGTTGAGACAACAATCACTAGGCTGAGAGAAAGAGAGAGAAGGGGAGGAAGGGAGGGGAGGAGGGAGGGAGGGAAAGAAGGAGGGAGAGAGGGAGGGAGGGAGGGAAAGAAGGAGGGAGGGAGGGAAAGAAGGAGGGAGGGAGGGAACAAGAGAGAGAATAGGGAATATTAGTTTCAAAGACCACCCCCAGTACTACATCTCTTCCCACTTGCTAATACTTTCCAAAAATGTACTAGGAATAAGCGTTCACATATGATATTATATATATAATCTTACCTTCCTCCCAAATCTTTCATCATACCACTCTCTCCATAATTCCCCTCTTAAATTCACACCATATTTTTTGTTGTTGTAATTCACTGACATCATAAAATATTTTCATTATTCAATAATTTCTTGAACATTTCATCCATTGTATTTTGAAGATTTCCATCCCCTTCCAAACCTTTTTTCATATCTATCACTGTTGCATACTCACCTAACTTCATGTCCTAAATTCTTAAAATCCACTGAAGCCAACTAGTGTTGTCGATATATCCCTAGATGTGTGTCTATACACTGGAGTGTGTTAGACCTACCAGTGTCCAAATATGTAACTAAAAATTACTCTCCCACTCCCAGAAGCTATCAATTATTTACACAGTTCATCAGCTAGGGATGGGGCTTTATACTCATTTTCTTTCTTTCTTTCTTTCTTTCTTTCTTTCTTTCTTTCTTTCTTTCTTTCTTTCTTTCTTTCTTTCTTTTTAGTTTTTTTTCTTTATTAAGAAATTTTCTACTCACTCCACATACTATCCACAGATCCCCTTCCTCCCTCCTCCCACCCCCCAGCACTCTTTCCCAAGCCACCCTGCATCCCCACATCCCCCAAATTGAGGTCTTCCATGGAGAGTCAGCAGAGCCCAGTACACTAAGCCTAGGCAGGCCCAAGGCCTTCCCACTGCACCAAGGCTGTGCAAGGTGTCACACCACAGGCACCGGGTTCCAGAAGCCTGCCCATAGACCAGGGACAGATCCTGATCCCCCTGCCTGGGTGCCCCCCAAACAGTTCAAGCCAAACAACCGTCTTCCATATCCAGAGGTTCTAGTCCAGTCCCATGGGGGCTCCACAGCCAATAGTCCACAGTTCATGGGCTTCCACTAGTGTGGCCAGTCATCTCTGCACGTCCTCCCATCATGATCTCAATGTCCCTCGCCTGCATTATCTTTCTTCTTTCTCATCAATTGGATTCTCGGAGCTCAGCCTGGTGCCTGGCCATTGATCTCTGTATCTGCCTCCATCTGTTACTGGATAAAGGCTCTATGATGACAGCTAGGTTATTTGCTAGGCTGGTCACCAGAATAGACCGGTCCAGGCACCCTCTGGACCACTGCCAGCAGACCAAGGTAGGGTCAAACTTGTGGATTACTGAGAGCCTCCCCAACACCCTGCCTCTTTCTATTCCCATGATGTCCTCATTTATCATGGTATCTTCCTCCCTGTCCTCCCATTCTGTCCCTATTCCAGCTTGACCCTCCCTTTTCCCTATGTTCTTATCCCCCACTCCTCACCCTCTGCCACCTCCCCACACCAAGTCCACTCATGTAGATCTCATCCACTTCTTCACAGAGCCACCCATGTGTCCCTCCTAGGGTCTTTTCCTGTTAGCTAGCCTCTCTAGAGTAGTGGGATGCAGTCAGGCCATCCCTTCCCTCACATGTAGTATCCACTTATGAGTGAGTACATAGTATGTTTGTCCTTCTGAGTCTGGGTTCCCTCACTTAAGATAATAGTTTCTAGTTCCATCCATGTACCTGGAAATTTCATGATATTGTTTTTTACTGCTGAGTAGTACTCCATTATGTATATGTGCTATATTTTCGACAGCCTACAGAATGGGAAAATATCTTCACCAACCCCGCATCGGACAGAGGGATGATCTCCAAAATATATAAAGAACTTAAAAAGCTAAGCATCAAAATACTGAACAACACAATTAAAAAATGGTCTACAGGGCTTAACAGGGAATTCTCAACAGAAGAATCTTAAATGGCTGAAAGGCATTTAAGGAATTGCTCAACATCCTTAGTCATCAGGGAAATGCAAATCAAAATAACTGAGATACCATCTTACACCTGTCAGAATGGCTAAGATCAAAAACACTGAAGACAGCTTATGTTGGAGAGGATGTGGATCAAGGGGAACACACCTCCACTGTTGGTGGGAATGCAAACTTGTACAGCCACTCTGGAAATCAGTATGGCAGCTTCTCAGAAAATTGGGAATAAGTCTTCCTCAAGACCCAGTTATACCACTCTTGGGCATATACCGAAGGAATGCTCAATCTTACCACAAGAACACATGCTCAACTATGTTCATATCAGCATTATTCATAATAGTAAGAACCTGGAAACAACCTAGATGCCCCTCAACTGAAGAATGGATAAAGAAAATATGGCACATATATAAAGAAAATGTACCCATTTTCTTCTTCTTTTTTTTTTTTTTTGTTGTTTTTCGAGACAGGGTTTCTCTGTGTAGCTTTGCGCCTTTCCTGGGACTCACTTGGTAGCCCAGGCTGGCCTCGAACTCACAGAGTTTTCATGCTAGGAATTTTTCTGTTTTGATCACTCAATGTTCTTTAGAGAAATTTCTCTTTGTAGTACAAAGCCATTAATGAAGACAACCAAAACCAGTTAAGGTGCAGATAATTGGTGACTCTAAGGAGAGTTATGCAGCAAATGAGAGATCTATATCATATCCTCTACTTATTAACACCAGAGAAAGTAACTAACTACAAGAGCAAAGTGTTTCATGATGACAGTAGAGCCATTAAGTTGTCACAGTAGTTTAGACACTTTCTTTCTAAAAAAAAGTTTAATATTTACATATCACTTTTCCCCTCCAATTCTTCCCTTCAGCCCCTCCAAGACCCTCAAATTCAAACCTCTCTCATGTCTCTAACCTCTCTCAATTTGATACCCTCTTTTTCCTTGATTATTAGTGTTACACACATATATGTTTGCATTGAATGTATGCATATACACAAATTATGGTTTAATATATTGTAGACATATGTATGTTTTATTTCATATATGTTTGTATACAACACACATTCCTGTTGCCCAATGAACCAGGAGAAAGTTTCAGATCCAATGTTACTTGAACTAAGAATGATTTTAAGTCACAAGTGGATGCTGCCAACTGAACCTGGTTCCTATGGAAGAGCACTGGATTCTCTTTATTGCTAAGAGATCTTTCCAGCCCTGTGACCCACTCACTGATATAAACAAAAACCATCTGTCTAGTCCTGAATTTTTAAATACACATTGAATTCGAATGGGCTAACATCTGGCAAACAAATGAAGGAGGTAACTATCACTGTTGCAGAATCCATTAGTGACTAGAAGTTGATCAGACAGGGTTAGCACCCTGGGAGTCCATACCTAATCTATGATAGGCCATTAAGACAGACAAGTCTTGTGTCAGGCCCTGTGCAGACCACCATTATTACTGTAAGTTCATGTTACAGTGGCTGTATTGTGGCCAGATAATAAGGTTTCTTAGCCTTCTCCTAATGTTTATGTCATTATATTATCTTTTTGTTACAGAATTTTTTATTCATTTTTACATACCAACCATAGATCCCCCTCTCTTCCCTCCTCTTTCCCCTCCAGGCTTCTCCCCAACTCACTTCCCATTCCCTCCTCCAACAAGGTATGGTCCCACATGGGGAGTCAGCAAAGCCTGGTACATTCAGTAGAGGTGTGTCCAAGCCCTTCCACCCTGCATCATAGTTGTACAAGGTGTCCCACCAAAGGTAGTGGGCTCCAAAAAGCCAGCTCATGCAGCAGGGATAGATCCTGATCTTACTGCCAGGAGGCCCCTTAAGCACATCAAGCTACACAACTGTCTCCTTATACAGAGGGCCTAGTCCAGTCCCATGGATGCTCTACAGTTGTTGGCCTAAAGTTCATGAGTTCCAACTAGTTTGGTTGTCTCTGCAGGCTTCTCCATCATGATATAATGCCCCGTGCTCATAGAATCCCTCTTCTCTCTCTTTGAATGGATTCCTGGAGCTCCGCCTGGTGCTTGGCTGTGGATCTCTGCATCTGTTTCCATCTGTTACTGGATGAAGGCTCTATGATGACAGTTAGGATATTCACTGTTATGGTTACTGGGGTAAGCCAGTTCAGAATCTCCACTATTGCTAGTAGTCTAAGCTGGTGTCATCCTTGTGGATTATTGAACCTCCATAGCACCCAATTTCTCCCTATTCCCATGAAATCTCCCTCTATCATGGTATCTCTTTCATTGTTCTCCCACTCCATCCCAGTTCCAGCTCCACAGCTTAGTTTTGGCATAAAATCCAACATGTGGACGAATGGAATCGAATTGAAGACCCTGATATTAATACACATACCTATGAGCACCTGATTTTTAACAAAGAAGCTAAAAATGTACAATGGAAAAAAAGAAAGCATTTTCAACAAATGGTGCTGGCATAACTGGACAACAACACGTAGAAGACGGCAAATAGATCCAGATCTATCACCATGCACAAAACTCAAGTCCAAGTAGACCAAAGACCTCAACATAAAACCAGTTACACTGAATCTGATAGAAGAGAAAGTAGGAAGTAGTCTCAAACGCACTGGCACAGGAGACCACTTCCTAAATATAACACCAGTAGCACAGACACTGAGAGTAACAATTAATAAATGGGACCTCCTGGGACTAAGAAGATTCTGTAAGGCAAGGGACATGGTAAATAAGACAAAATGACAGCCTACACAATGGGAAAAGTTCTTCACCAACCCTACATCTGACAGAGGGCTGCTCTGTAAAATATATGTAGAATTCAAAAACTAGACATGAAATTACTGAACAATTCAATTAAAAAAAATGGACTACTAACTAAACAGAGAATTCTAAACCAAATAATCACAAACAGCCAAAAGACATTTAAGGCATGTCTCAACCCCCTTAGTCATCAGGGAAAATAAAATCAAAAAGACTCTGAGATTCCATCTTATACCTGTCAGAATTGCTAAGATCAAAAGCACTGTAGACAGCTTATGTTGGAGAGGATGTGGAGCAAGGGGAACACTCCTCCACTCTTGGTGGGAACACAAACTTGTACAGCCACTTTGGAAATCAATATGGTGGTTTCTCAGAAAATTGGGAATCAATCTGCCTCAAGACCCAGCTATATAACTTTTGGGCATATACCCAAGGAATGCTCAATCATACCACAAGGACACTTGCTCAACTATGTTCATAGCAGCATTATTTGTAATAGCCAGAACCTGGAAACAACTTACATGCCCCTCAACTGAAAAATGGATAAAGAAAATGTGATACCTATACAAATGGAGTACTATTCAGCAGTAAAAAAATCAATGGCATCATGAAACTTTCAGGAAAGTGTATTGAACTAGAAAACATCATCTACTCAGAAGGACAAAGATGGTACATACTCACTCATAAGTAGATACTAGATATAAAGCAAAGACTAGTTTTATTATTTTGACTCTTACTTCTGAAATGCTTATGAGACTTAGAAGGATTGGCATAATGGCCTGTTTATGGTTAAAGACTCAAGTGGCATTTGTTCTAAGCATATTAAGTAGTCATGACTCTGAATTTATCACCTTTCACTGCAAAGATATTTCAGTGATTAAGAATAAGAGGAGCTAAGGCTCAAGGAATATTGCAGAAGAATGGGGAATTTTAAGTGTCAAAGGACCAGGAAATCTGCTTCAATTTATTGTTTACATAGGTGCCAGGGAGCTATGCCCATGAAATCTTAACCTATGGTCATGTAAACAAGAGTTGTATAGTGTATTCACAGTTTACATCATAATGCGAATTGAGAAAATTTCACAAGGCTCCATCACAAAACAAAGAACCATGGGCAATTGATATTTGTTAAGAGAAGGAGACTCAATCTTTTCCAAGATCAAATTCCTTGAAAAGTTATCTGTGGGGTTATTGTGTTCCTCAAAATATTGTGTATGCTAATAAACTTATCTGGGGTCAGAGAACAGGACAGCCACAATATTAAACATAGAGGTTAGGCAGTGGTAGCATACGCCTTTAATCCTAGCATTCCAGAGGCAGAAATTCATGTGTTCAAGGATACACCCAAGCGTGGTGATCCACGCCTTTAATCCCAGAAAGCACACCTTTAATCCCAGGGAGTGGTGGTAGAAAGCAGAAAGGTATATAAGGCGTGAGGACCAGAAACTAGAAGCATTTGCCCTGGAGAGGCATTTGGCCTGGAGAGGCCTTTGGCCTGGAGAAGCATTGGCCTGGAGAAGCATTTGGCCTGGTTAAGCATTCAGGCTTCTAGCAGCAGTTCAGCTGAGACCCATTCTGGATGAGGGCTCGGGGCATCCAGTCTGAGGAAACAAGACCAGCCGAGAAGTTGGCCAGGTGAGGTTAGCTGTGGCTTGATCTGTCTCTCTGACAATCCAGTGTTCACCCCAATAACTGGCCTCGGGTTTGATTTTGTTAATAAGAACTTTTAAGATTCATGCTACAGTTATCCAATCCCTATGGTCAGCCTTAAATACATATACATAGGAGCAACACTAATTGCTCTCATCATGTTATATTTATATATACATGTGTGTGTATTTATCTACCAAAATAAATAAAGACAAAGAGGCCATGAATTTGATATGTTGTTAGAAAAATATGAGAGAAATTGAAGGAAGAAGAACATGGGGAAGGAATTATGTCAATGGAATACTCACATATTAAATTATCCAAAAGAATAAATATTAAAAATAAAAACAGAAGAAAGTATTTTTTTCTTTGAGTATGAATAAAATTATTTAAGCTGCAGTTCTGAAAACCATGGATTTAGCTAAACAGCAGTAGTGAGTTACTGCCTAGGTCTATTACCTTCCAGCCATGGGCTTTTGACCAAGAATACAGTACTTGGTGTAATTCTTTCTCATGGAGTGTGTTCCCAACCCAACTGGAAACCAGTTGGTTACCCCAGTGATAGTTTTTTCAGTATTGTTCTGGTGAGCACCTTTTGCATGGCAAGTTGGCAGTGTAGTTCACAGAATTCACAGTTGGGAAAAATACAAAACATGTTAATATTGTTTCCCTTAATATGCTACATAGTACTTTCTGACAGTATGAAAGTTGGCCAATGTGAGGAAGCTTATTTCAGTACAAGTTTGAGTTTTCTATATCTTGCAGCCAAGGTATATGGTATTTTCAGAAATAAAATTTTATCACCTACTTATGGTAGGCAACCACCATGAATGGCAATAGCCTATTTTGTTGGGGTAGGGCTCTGAGTCTTACCTGATTTTGTTTGTTGAACAATGGATTCTTGGAGAGACATCATGCTTTCACGTAGAATATCTCTATGCTAACTATTTGTACCAACTGATATTTTTTAATTGGTTTGCAATGTAGTATAGTCATTCAAAAGTATGTCCGGAAAAAAAATCTAATCTAATCTAATCTAATCTAATCTAATCTAATCTAATCTAATCTAACAATAGCCTAATTCCAGTAACTGCAGAGAACTTTCAAAACCCTGTTAATATTTCCCCAGGCCTTTTGCCTTACTCCTTTACTGTACAGACCTCTCACTTCTGCACTGTATACATCTGTACTATAAGGAAAGTGAGGATAAGAACATTTTTCCAGGTTGCTTCCTCTATTTTCTCCATTCTCTTTAGCATAAATACTCAATTATATAAGTTGTCATATTTAAATACATCATAATCCAACTCATGAAACAATCTAATTCCAGAAAGAGGTTTTAATTTGTGTAAAAAAAAACAGCGGGGTGGGCCAACACAAAGACTATTAAATTATCAGCCTGTACAAACAGTGTTGTGTTCCTACTGCAACTTGGACATTAGGAGAAATCGGCCGATGATAAAGATACCTGAGCATCTGGCCATAAGAAACCATCAGTGTTGGTAACAGCACTTGAAGTAGGATACAACAATGACCAAGATTTAAGAAAGGTGGAAAAAGCAACAGTTTAGACATTCACTTAAATAACGGAAGTACTAATATCTGGAAATTATTTTTTAAATAATTTATTTAAATTTTAAAAATTTAGTTATGTGTATAGGCATAGAAATATTTTAAAATTAACAACATAGCACGTAATCTGGTAAATAAGAGGATCTTGGCCAATGCTGCATTAGAAAGAAACTGTGAATCCCATCCTTTTTGTACTATGAGATGGAGAAAATAACTTCCTGGCCCTGTACTTCAGATCTTCCCTCAATAAAGTGAGCATGCAATGTGATATTCATATGAGCCTGCCTCTGTAATTCTGAAGCAAATCACAAAGAAATGAAGAAAGATAGGGCTACGTCTATGTTATTCATGCTAGAATATTTCAAGATATTAATATTTTCATTATTAAAGAGCAGTGCCAATTTCTGAGTTACATCCTTGTATTCAATAAGCTAGGTCTACCAAGTTATAAAAATATATATTATTTATAGAATTCAACAAAGCCCTTTAATTTACAGAGGAAAACTGTAGGCTATAAACATTTTTTACTTCAGTTATCCTTGCTTTATAAAACCATCCTCTACAAAGATGAAGAAGACATTTAGATTACAGAGTCAAGGCCAAAGCCTTTGGATTTGTATGTAAAGCTCATCATTTATTAACCTTAGCTTCTTCCATGAAACTTCTTTTCTACCACACACTTTTCCATCATGACATAGGTTTGTTCTGCTGGCTTACTTGAAATCTTAAGGTCCTTTATCACCTATGACCATTTTGAATGAACTGTCAACCTACAAATCTCTTTCTGCTCTCCTGTGACTTACATCCCTGTAATATTTCAAAAGAGGACACATTGTCCACTGTCCATTACATAGGGTCTTCCTATGAATTACATGTGAAGCAAAATATTTTTGTAGCAATTAAAATATGGATACTGCCATGGCAAATGCATAAAATTCTTTCAAATATGAAAACATGAGAATATCAAGTATATATCATTGACCATAAGTAATTGAAACACATCTTTTCATATATAAACAGGTTTCCTTCTTGGTAAAAAGTTGGGATTAAATATAGGCAAAGTCATATAAATATCCTGCTTGTCGAAATCAGTATTGTACAGATAGTGCTCTGTGGGATGTTACAAGTATTAACATTAAGGACTGGGGAGACAGATAAGTCAGGAAGTTATTGCCTTGCAAGCATGAAGACAGGGCTTCAATCCCTAGAACTCTTGTAAAAGAGACTGGCAAGGTGATGTATTCAAGTGATGCTATCACCAGGGAAAGTGAGACTGACTGATCAGTAGGTTCCCTGGTCCAATTCATCTACTTTACCAGATTAGGTCAATAAGAGACCTTATGCCATACAAATGACTGCTAATGCCTAAAGCACAATACCTTTGGATAGTCTCTGATCCTCTGTCTGTCTGTCTATATGTCTATGTATCTATAACTATTTAATTATTTTCTATTTATCTATCTATCATCTATCATCTATCTCTAGCTTTTATATATATACATATATATATATTATATGTACACCTACATACACAAAAATGGTGTTAGCATTTATTTTTCAGAGTTATATATACTTATTAAAACTTTATCCAGCATATATATATCTTTTAATTCTTTATGTTATACTTCTAGAGTATAAGGAGCACAAAATAAATGTTAAATTCCACATTGTCACTACCTCATCTTGGCCATTTATGACCTGATTCATGATGAAACACATGTCTTCACAAATCCCGTGTCTTCACAAATACACCAGTACTTAAAGTTCTATTAGTGTTTTCATTGCAACATTTGGCTAAGAATTTTGCTTTTGTTTAAAATACCATTGTTTAAAAAACTTGATAGAAATTGATTAGTTTATGTCTTGGTACTTAGATACACTTAATGTTAAAACTGAATCTGAAAGTTAATACTGAATAAAAAATCATTAGACAGTCCAGGAAACAAAAAGGGTTTGAGAAAATACTGTCATAGTAACAGAACCAGTAAAAAGCTACTGTAGGAGAGAAGAATCCAGCACCAGTGTTTCCACTTTTTTCTTAGGGCCAAAATACTATACAGTGGTAGAAAATTACTAGGGAGCTAGCTAGTCTTGCCATCACACCTTTTTTTAAAAAGTGTTATTTGTAAGCTGCCTCAAGAATGAAGTCATTTGGAGCTCACCATTATCCAAAATCTATTTACAAGTTAAGAGCTCTCGGAGCCTCTAGCTCTAGAATCATGGCAGTATAATAGATGGTGTGCATTGCCTCTGGAAAGATGAAGGTTATTTACCTATAAGCCGGTTTACCTGAGGATGTGTCATTGCATATCAGCCATTAGAAAGCCACGCACCTCCCCAAAGCAGTTAACTTTATGATTGGTTTCTGATTACAATGTTTACGTGGGAATACTGATTGATTCTCAGTGTTTCTTCTCCTGCCCCCACCCTTAAGATGTCTACAGATAATATCCATATATGAGGTAATTTTGCTGTCACTTTGCTGCAGCACGGGAAGTATGACTGTTTTCTTCCAAATGCCAACACTGTATAACTCCTTAGGCAAAAGGCCCAAACTATGTTCCAATAGGGAAGGAACCAATTCTGCTGTATGCATTAAGAAGAAATGAATGCCAAACTCCTAAGACATTTCCACAGTATGTGAGATGCGAATGTGTCTTAAAGAAAGCACAATGACAGCCCCATATTCACAGCAACATTTTGACAAGCCTGGAATGTCGTTGTGATATGTGTAGTGAACAGATATTGGTGAAATTACTAAGGCCACTCCACGTAGTTAAAAGGAGATTTATGTAAAGGCGTAACTCACAAATGAAGGAATAGGTAGATGATGGGTTCTGGAAGAGACGCAGCGCAGTCCGCGGTGTTCTCTGGAGAACTTTCCTCAGTCTACCTCTCGCGTCCCCCCCAGGAAACAAGAGAGCGCAGCGCATCCCGATCTCAGGTCTTCAGCCCTCCCTTGGCCCCGCCTTGTAGGCGTGATAGTTACGGAAGCCTCAATGGGGGTTGGAACTTCCAGACCAAAGCTGGAATGGCTACCCACTACAAACAGATAATGATTTATGCTAACTATTTTAGACATGATAACAATTCTTCTATGTCTAAGAATAATGCCAACCTTTTGTTTTTTCAAGTGAAAGTCTATATCCTTTTCTCAGGGGGATTATAAGGTGCTACTAGTGACTGATATTTTTCATATGCATCTAAAAGAGCTATGCAGTGATGTCATTCACTTTTAATGCCAGTATTTAAAAGGCAGAGGCAGGCAGATCTCTGTGAGTTCAAAGTCAGCCTGGTCTACAAAGTGAGTTCTAGGATAGCCAGGGCTACACAGAGAACCTCTGTCTCAAAAAACAAAACAAAACAAAGACAGCATCCCATGAGATAGAATAAATTACTGTAATTTCTTTTGACTATCTACAGAAATTCAGCAGTGTTCACATGTCTTCAATCTACCTAAAGAAGGCCCATATATTTTCCTAAGCATTGCTTTAGTAATCTGATCACAATAAGTAAACATTATTTCCACAAAAAACCCTTGAATTTGCCTTGTTATTTCATACACTGAATAAGTATTTAGCACACATAATATATTCTTTAAAACATGCATCCATTATGCAATGGCTACATGAAGCTAATAATATCTACCATTCTTTGTAGTTCTACAATAAGGATGAACATGAAGTACTTCATGCTAATTTAAAGAAAATATACATACAGAAAAATATAAAAAAATTGCTTGATTGCAGTTGTATATAAAGTCTTAAAAAGAAAACAGAGTTTAGAATATTGGATACTCGAAACTAGAATAGAAAAAAGTCGAACTGGGGAAGACGTTGGTTAGAAGTTATACAATTTCAATTCAAAGGGATGAATACTCTCCAAATATTTATTTGATTTATAGAGATATTAATTAAAAAATAATTGCTAAGAGAACAAATATTATTTATTCACACTTTAGTTTCAAAATGAGACTACATATGCCAAGGCTAATAAAATCACTAACAGTTTTATGGGGCTTCATTTATCAGACCACTTTATTTTGCAAAATGGCAACAGGTGGTAATCCAGAAAATGCAAGTGGGATCATAAAGAACACGAATGTAGTAGTAAGTAGAAATAAGGGTTATATGGGTGCTGATGTGAAAAGGTGTGCACAAGAGGACCAGAGTGGACTGGCTGTTTGCGGAGATCTTATAAACAAAGGAAGAAATATTTGTAATAGATGATAATAAGAATAAAAGTTACCCTCTTTGCACTCAACAGTACTGGTTAGAAACTGTGAGATTAACACAATCTTTGAGATGCAACAATCTTCATTCACCAGAAGGACATCTTTAACATCAGCTTCTTGAACAAAACTAATAAAAACTCCATCATGTTTCATGCCCTATTGGCAATAAAGATGACATTTCTCTTTTCTTTGTTCAAAGGTTATCTTGTTCCTCATATTTTTAGCTGCTGAAAAGCAATATAATTCTAGTCCAAAATGAATATGTGTTTAGTGCTTTGTTGGAAACTAATTAAAGAGTGTTACTTTATTCTTAAGAATATGATTTCTGTGCCTAAATGAAGAAAATTAGTATGTACTTTTTAAATAACAAATAACAATATTTTAAGCAAAAAAATCATTGCAACCTGAGGAAAGTTTTGAAATACTGATGCTCATATAGGTCTAGAAGAAAATTTGGGGTTGGGGATTTAACTTAGTGGTAGAGCACTTGCCTTGGGTTCGGTCCTCAGCTCCGGAAAATAAAATAAAAAAGAAAAAAAAAGAAAATTAGTTCTACTGGTGATTTTCATATGTTTGAGATTATAAGACTGAAAAAAATATCCATCAACCATCAGGCTCTAATTTCACTCCTCTGTCATATATATATATATGTGTGTGTGTGTGTGTGTGTGTATGTGTGTGTGTGTGTGTGTACATGTGTGTATACTACAAAATTGTAGCCACAATTCACTAAGGTTCACATTAGCCTGTGGTGAACAAAATCATAGTAATTTCTGAAATAAATAATTATCGCTGGGCTATTAACACAGAATTTAAAAATGTTTTATTTCATAAGGGAAAGTAATAAACTAAACATATGTACAGTGTCCTGGTGGACCATACAGGTTACAGAAGATAAAAAGTCAAATAATAAAAATCATTTCATAATTAGCAAATGTGCTAAGGTAGCAGATGTTATATGGAACAATTATAGGTCATTATTAAAAGATTTTCCAAGAGATCTCATCTATTGGAGAATTTGCAGTAAAGCTGTTTGAGACAAACATGAAATGAAATTGCAAAAGTTGATACTTACTTTTTTATTAAGTTTTAGCACATTTCAAATTTGAAATTGTTCATTTACAAAGGACATATTTATTGAATATTCAATTATACTAGATATATTTCTATATGCTGGAGATGCAGGAATGAATTATGTGACACAGTTCTTATTGCATTTAAGCCTGTTGTCTAGAAAAGAGAAAATAGATTGATGGTTTCAGAATGCATGGTTTAGAAATGAAATTTTCTTTCTGCAAAGATAATGGTTTTGAGCCTGCAATAAATCAATTGTTTACCATACTTAAGTGCTTGACATTTTGATCCTAGTTTAATGTATTTACTGTTAATGATCTAGATATATTTCAAAAGGCCTGGAGAATACTTGAAATGGGCCTTTCCCTCGTAATCACCAGATTCCAAAACGTGGAACTTAAAATGCAGAACATAATGATCAAAAGAGTGTGTTCTGAGTCATATTTGCAGGTAAAGACATGGCATTCTAAACTGCCAGGAAGTTCTTAATGTTAGTATCTAGCACAGAATTACTAGTAAATAACAAAGATCTGTAAGTAAGGGTTGATCCAAAAAGGCTATTAAATATCTGGCAGGAAAAAAAAAAAAAAAAAACCTTAGAGAAAGCTGTCTTAGAGATTGGAAAAATTGCAAAATTGCATAGAAACTGTTGGAAGATGTAGACTGTCACAATTATCTCTTTTACTATTGTTCATTTTCTCTCATTGAGTATATACTCTGCACATAAAGGACTATTTGGGGATTGTTCACTCTTCTTCTTTGAAAATGCCCCACTTAACTTAGTAATAAAGCATGACAATCTTCTTATCTGCGCTGTCATGCCTCTAAATTCGTTCATAATGTGATGTGAACTAGGGAACTTGACTAAGGTCAGAGAGACATCCTAGTAACCTTAAACACTCACCCTTCATTTTCTTCACCACATATTTGTGAGTTGTAATTGTGCCCAAACTAGATCCACAGACCTCCAAAAGCAGTGAGAAAAAGAATGGTTGATTACATTTCCTCTTCAAATATCAGTACTTGCAGATATAGAGAAATGTTTAAAGCCATATTGACACTAATAAGAAAGCATGCATAGAAAAGTTCTCACTCACATAAACTCACACATAAAATTATTTAGAGTAAATGCAATGTACAAACTATTGCTGTAGTCACACTACAAACAAATTAAAAAGACCATCTATCCTGGTAAATTTTTTATAACCAAAATTCCATAAATATCTCCTTTATTTTTTCTTTTTTTCTATTAAGAAAAATTTTTCATTCATTTTACACACCAATCAAAAATCCTCCTCTTCCCTCCTCCCACCTGCCCCCAGCCTCCTCCTTCCAACCCAACTCCATTTCCACCCACAAGAAGGCAAGGCCTCCCACAGGGAGGCACATCTAGTAGAGGCAAGTCTAAGCCCTTTCCCCTGCCTCAAAACTGTACTAAGTGTCCCATCATAGGTAGTGGGCTCCAGAAAGTCCTCTCATGCACTAGAGATGGATTCTAAACCTGCCCGGGGGCCTCCCAACAGATCAAGCTACACAACTGTCTCGCCATACAGAGGGCCTAGTCCAGTCCCATGCAGGCTCCACAGCCATTGATGCAACTTTCATGAGTTCCCTCCAGTTTGGTTTGGTCGTCTCTGCATGTTTCCCCATCATGATCCTGATGCACTTGCTCATAGAATCCTTCTTCTCTCTCTTTGACTGGACTCCTGGAGTTCTGTCTGGTGATTGGATGTGGATCTCTGCATCTACCTCCATCAGTCATTGGAAAAAAGCTCTGTGATGACAGGATATTCACTGGTCTGATCTCTGGACCAAGCCAGTTCAGTTCAGGCATCCTCTCTAATACTGCTAGTAGTCCAGGCTAGGGTCATCCTTAGGGATTCTTGGCAACTTCCCTAGCATGGGATTTCTCTCTATCCCCATGATGTCTCTCTCTATACATCTTTCATTGCTTCCTCCCTCCCGGTTCCAGCTCAACCATTCTCCTCTTATATTCTCATCCCCTATCCCCTACCCTCCATTGCTCACCACTCATCCCCAGTTTACTCATTGGATCTCATCTATTTCCTCTTCCCAGGATGGTCCATGAGTCTCTCTTTGGGTCTTCCCTGTTAGTTAGCTTCTCTGGATTTGTGGGTTGTTGACTGGTTACCCTTTGTTTTATATCTAGTAAACACTTATGCATGAGTAAATACCATGTTTGTCTTTCTGAGTCTGAATTACCTCACTCAGGATGATATTTTCTAGTTCCATCCATTTGCCTGCAAATTTCATGATGTCACGTTTTTTTCTCTGCTGAATAGTACTCCATTGTGTATAGGTACCACATTTTCTTTATCCATTCTTAAGTTGAGGGGCATGTAGGTTGTTTCCAGGTTCTGGCTATTACAAATAATGCTGCTGTGAATGTAGTTGAGCTTGTGTCATTGTGTTATGTTTGAGCATTCCTTGGGTATATGCTCAAGAGTGGTATAGCTGGGTCTTGAGGAAGATTGATTACCAATTTTCTGAGAAACTGCCATACTGATTTCCAAAGTGGCTGTACCAGTTTGCACCTGCCACCAACAGTGAAGGAGTGTTCCCCTTGATCCACATCCTCTCCAACATAAGCTGTCTTCAGTGCTTTTCATCTTAGCCATTCTGACAGGTGTAAGATGGAATCTCAGAGGCATTTTGATTTGCATCTCCCTGATAATTAAGGATGCTGAGCAATTCCTTAAATGTCTTTCTGCCATTTGAATTTCTTCCTTTGCAAATTCTCTGTTTGGATCTCTGGCCCAATTTTTAATTGGATAGTTTGTTATTTTGATGTCTAGTTTCTTGCATTCTTTATATATTTTGGAGATCAGCTCTCTGTCAGATGTGGGGTTGGTGAAAATCTTTTCCCATTCTGTAGGTTGTCATTTTTTCTTATTTACTGTGTCCTTTGTCTTACAGAAGCTTCTAAGTTTCAGGAGGTCCCATTTATTAATTGTTGCTGTTAGTGTCTGTGCTACTGGTGTCATATTATCATAGTTAAAATGTTAAAAAAAATAGTAAAAAATAACAGTAAAAAAAAAAAGCAATCTATAAATTCAATGCAATCCCCATGAAAATCCCAACACAATTCTTCACAGAACTGAAAAGAACAATACTCAACTTCATTTGGAAAAACAAAAAACCCAGGATGCTAAAAGAATCCTGTACAACAAAGCCACCTCTGGAGACATCACCATCCCTGACATCAAGCTCTACTATAGAGCGATAGTAATAAGAACAGCTTGGTATTGGCATAAAATCCGACATGTGGACTAATAGAATCAAATTGAAGACCCTGACATCAACCCACACACCTATGAACACCTGATTTTTGACAAAGAAGCCAAAATTGTACAATGGAAAAAAGAAAACATCTTCAACAAATGGTGCTGGCATAACTGGACATCAACATGTGGAAGATGGCAAATAGATCCATATCTATTGCCATGCACAAAACTCAAGTCCAAGTGGATCAGAGACCTCAATATAAAACCAGTTACACTGACCCTGATAGAAGAGAATGTAGGAAATAGTCTTGAATACATTGGCATGGGAGATTATTTCCTAAATATAGATGTCTCTTTTATTTAAACATGAAAGAACGGTATCATTTTGTTTGTTATTTTCTACATTCCTACTCTTATTATTGAGGTCAGAAATTTTGCCTCCATTGTATTTATAACATCGATATCAAGCATAGGTTTGAAATATGGTTTGCGTATGATTGTATTTAATGTGAGATTAGGACAGGTAGGATGACCAGGACAGGAAAAGAAGAAAGATTAAAAAGGGAAGTAATTTACCAACAATTAAACAATCTCCTCATCATTTATCAAATGAAGACAAGACAAAGTTCTATGGATTCTTTAGTAGAAAAATTTTTTATCAGAAACTGCCATGTTAAGAAGAAAGTAAGGATGATTTCAAAAATTAATGTCAAAATGTTTTTATAAAACCCTGGATAGCAATATAAGCTTGTGTGACTATAAATCATTCTTTATAATGGCTACTTGGCTCTAGATAATGCTCTTACATTTCTTAAATGACTATTACAACTTTTTCTTGTGGTTTTCTTTTTTTTTAGTATAAAGTAGAATTATCTATTTTCTGTACTTATTTAAATAATCAGAATGTTATCAATATGGCCATCATGTTTATCAACAATAATAATAAGTGTATAGGAGATAATCCTTCTTAGGAATTTCATAGGGAATATCAAGTTTAAATTATGGCAGGCTTTCCTCAACTTTAATTTTGAAATCTATAAGATTACATGAACTTATGTTTGACAAAATTACATTGAATACACACTACATATATGTAGTAGTGTAATCATCATAGTAATATTGATTAGACAAGCTTTTATTTGTTGAAGGCAAGTTAAATCTCTAAGTAGTCAACCTTATTTAGAACCAATAGTATATTTGAAAAATAAAACTATTCATGGGTTTAAAATAATGAATTTAGAAATTATGCATGACATAAAATATAAAATTGATATCCTCACAGTTTCCAGGTGTATGAAGAATTTTTTTAAATTATTTTTGGTTTATACCTGGTTTGTTGACAAGTTATCATAGTCAAATAATGTATCCTATTACCACTAAAGTAATGCCAAGAAATTGCTACTAACAAACTTAACACTAGCAACCTAACACTATATTTGCCCTGAATTGCTCTTGGAATCCTATTATATTTTAACATCCTAAAACCAGACCTATTCTGCCCAAGGAAGCTAATTAAAGAGTATCTAGACACCACATATACACAGAAGAGAACTGAATAATACATGAAGATTGACTGAAGTCAATTTCTTTATATTTTTATCTTTATTCATTAGGGGATTCTACAAAGAACAGGAGGTGGAAATGGAGAAATAAATCCTATAAACCTTGCAGTCATTTGTGGTGCAGCATTAGAAGCTTTAAAACTGCACATAGAAAGGACATCTGGGCTGTAAAGTAAGCAGCCAGAAAGCCACACGATTTGCTATTCTCACATATCTGTGTCCTGCAGGTTCTCTTCATTCATTATTGCTTGTTTATCATGTCTTAATTGTCTTATATATTTATTGCATCTGACATTAGATATGATTTGTACTAGTACGGATGGTGTTAAGTTTATATCTCTCTTAATGTTTCACACTTATCTACACATTCAGAAAATATTATGATATCCTGAGCATATGCCAAAGCTTAGAGACACAGAGAATAGAAAAAATTACTAATCTGTGCCCTCATGAATCTAACATTTGATTTTTTCTTATGGAATGGACAATGAACATAATATGTAAGACATATAGTATTTTACTGAGTAATAACATTAAGTATAAGTTTAAGGAGAACAGGAGGATGGAAAGCATTAAAGTTTGAATAATTTATAATTGCTACTCATAAATAAAATGGGGAGGTAAAGCACAATATTTCCCCATTGAATTAGATTTAATTATTTACTTATAATTGTACATTACCAAATTCAATATGCAGCTTCATTCTGATGGAGAACCTTTCAAACTAGTGATTTTTATTAACATTACCACCACCAACAAATAACAAGACACACACACCATAAACACAAACAGGTCAACAAATAATGAAATACAAAGTATATACTTTCTTCTTTCTGAATTGAGAAAAGTTAACT
>CABHPR010153453.1:0-12445 GCA_902168415.1 Peromyscus melanophrys | reverse complement strand
TGTGTGTGTGTGTGTGTGTGTGTGTGTGTGTGTGTGTGTGTGTGTGTATGTATGTGTTAGGCAATGGGAGGTATTCTTTCCTGGTAGTTCAGAACATATTATTGATATTAGAATAGTCTGATGAAGTCTCTGTTGTACAATCATGTCTAATTAGGAGAAACTTCTTTATGAAATGGAAGATGTGGTCATTTCTGTGACTCAGGAAATGTCTTATCTCCTCTGGTTGTGTTGTTCTTTGACACTCCCAGGCTCCCAAGAGCATTTAGAACCATATACCAGGCATTAGGAAGCAGGGATCTGACTGGGTCAAAAACCCACCAGTACTGAGAAACCTGAACAAGGACTGTTTTCTTCAAACCAGTTTATTCACAAGAACACTGAGGTTGTGTGTAGGTGGAGTTTTCCTGTCCCAACTGCCTGCTCCCAAATAATCACTTAGAGGCTTAATATAAATTATAAATGCTTGGCCAATAGCTCAGGCTTATTACTAACTAGCTCTTACATTTTAAGTTAACCAATATTCCTTATTTATGCCCTGCCACATGGCAGTACCTTTATTTGTGTGGCATGTTCATCTGCATATTCATCTGCTCCCTCTGCATCTGTCTGGTGACTCCTCTGACTCTGCCCTTCCTCATCCCATCATTCTCAGTTTGGCTTTCCCGCCCAACTTTATCCTGTTCAGCTATTGGCCAGTCAGCTTGTTTATTAAACCAATCATCGTGACACATATTTGTATAGTATGCAGAAGGATTATTCCACAGCAGTTGTGCACATCACTCGGATCATTTTGTAACTCTTGAACCTGATGGCATGTGGACAATGCTCATCCTTCCAGCAGGGACTCTGAGGTGTCAAAGTACCATGTGTAGCCAAGAGGACTGATGAACTTTTTATCTTGAATAGTTTTGTTGAGGTCTAGTTTATATACCATAAAGCTCACCCATTTGACTGTATGCTCAATAATTTCTGATGAATATTTGGGTTGTACACCATCACCAAAACCCAGCTGGGAGGTGCTTTCCTCACCCACAATACAATGCTCCCTGATGGCATTTACATCTCCATTCCCATCCTCTGCTCCAGGCAACTGCAGATGTATTTCCAGGTCTATAAATTTGTCATTTCTGAACATCTTGTGAGAATGGACTCATGAAGCCTGTGGCTTCTTTCCCTCAGCCTCATTCTTTTGAGTTTATTCATGGTGTAATGGATATCTGTACTTACTTATTTTTATTGCTGAGCAGAATTTCACAGTGTGTACAAGCTGTTCATCCCCTCATTTCTTGACGGACATTTATTTGGGTTGTAACTGGCCAGAGGCTATTATGAACAGCTCTGCTATAAACAGCCACATGCATGTCTGTGCATGGCCCTGTCTTCTTTTTTGTCAAATGGAGATTTTTAAGTATATAATTACTTCAGGAGCTCTTTGAATGGTCGTGGAATCCTTTGACTATCGCCACCATCTAAATCCAGAGCATTTCTGTCATTCCAAAAAGAAATCCCACCCCATTAGCAAGCACTCCCTGTTTGCCTTCTTCCTTCCCCTGGCAACCACTAAGCCACTTTCTGTTTCTATTCAGTTGCCTATTAGGGACATTTCCGGTCCTGGTAATTTTGTTAATATCCTTCTTGTCCTTGTCCTTATGGGGGAAAGAAACCAACCACTGTGGCCCTTTGTGACTGACTCTTTCTGTTCAGCATTATTTATTTCAAGATTTATCATGTACTGTGTGACTATATTCTTTTTTGTGCTAAAGACATTCTTTTAGTTTTGGCTTTGGGGGTGTTTTTTTGTTTTGTTTTGTTTTGTTTTACAATGTCTTGCCCTAAACAAGACCAGAATTGTTATGTAGAACAGTCAGGCCTCAGACTTAAAGCAATCCTCCGGTCTCTGCCTCCTGAGTACTAGCGTACTGTGTTTTAAATTCTCAGTTCCCTTGGGTGTCACTCTCGGAACAGACTGCCAGGCCATGTGCAAACTGAAAGTTTAACTTTGTGAGGTGCTAGTCAGCTGCTTCTCAGAGTGGCAGCACCACCTTACTTCCATCCCCATTACTAATGCGTGAAGGGTCCCTCTTTCCATTCTCATCAACACTTCTGATTATCTGTAGTTCTTTTTCTTTCTTTTTTTTTTTTTTTAAAGTAGGCATCCTAGGACAGGTTGAAGAAAGTTAAATCAAACTAAGAACAAATAAAAACAACTCGAAACAACAGGAATCCTAAGGATTTCCAAAGAAGGACACTCTGTGTAGTGTGTTATTCAACTACAGGATCTCCCTAAATAGCTGCTCCGTAAGACTCTGAGGAAACAGTGGCGTTGTTCACCTGACCATAGCTGTCAATACAATGATGTGGAAGGGTACCGCTAGTGTCCCCGAATTTGTCGGGTGGCTCAGGAGCTTTGGGTCTCCTATACAGCACATGTAAATGCAGCATAGTTTAGCTATTAAGTCTCAGAAGCCTTGAGCCCAATTATTTCAGCTTAGAATTTATCTAAAGAAAACAAAGAAGTACTCAGAATCAATTCATAAGGATGTTCACCACAGTATTAACTTTAAAGGTACTTATAAAATTATTAATGACTAAATCTTTAAGGCTTCTTTGCTCTTTATGTACTTTCCAAATAATCTCTGGTGTTTCATTTATATAATTAAAACAATTCAAAATAAATATTCTTTCTTTTTTTTAAAAAATATTTTTTAATTTTAATTCTGTGGCCGTGCTGATGTGAGTACAGTGCCTGTGGAGGACAGAGAGGTAGTGAGGAGGTAACTGGATCCCCAGAGCTGAAGTTCCAGCTGGTTGTGAGCCTCCTGATGTGGCTGCTGGGAACTGAACTTGTGTCCTCTGCAAGAACACTATGAGCTCCTAACCACTGAGCTAGCTCTCCAAACCCATATTATTTGCCTTTTTTTTTTAAGGTTTTACATATTTTATCACTGGACAAACCAATTATCTCATATGTAACAGTTAAAGGCAAGTCAGATCCTCAATTTGAGCATGACCAAATCTTCAGAGGTAAAAAACGTTCAGCTCCATCCGGGAGGGCTGATGGATGACCATTGATAGAGTGTGTTGGCTGTCAAAACAGGATTCCAGTGAGATTATCACTGACCCTGCTCAACTGTTATTGGTCAGCCACAATGCAGGGAGGACTGTTTGCAGAGACAGCCTGTTTCCCAGGATAGACTGTTGGTCGAGTAAAATAGCTCTAGGAAGAGGAGAGTTGCAGTCTGCACATACCCTCCACTGGAGTACATACTGTCTCACCAGCAAACCTCCCATCCTCCATTATAAAAGACCATTCCTAGCTTTTCCCTCTGCAGACCCCATCACTCCCACAAGAGAAAGGATACCCCTTGCTTGTGTGTTAATAAGTGCAGTCTCGTGTGTCAAGGTCAGACTCTTGTTGCTTTCCTGATTTTTGTCTCTTATTCTGCACTCCAAAATCTAACAACCTTGGTTCACCATAACCCTCAGTCACACTGTTGTGTGACTCCTTAAAGACCCAGCTTCAGTCTCCTTCAGCATCTTCTGATTTTGTTACTAGTTTTCGTCTGAATCCATTGGTGAACAGGATAATTTCACTTTTGTTTCTTGGCCAGGAATTACTTGATTCTGAGAGTCTTGTGAGCAGACATGGTGAGAAGCTGAGTCAGGTGAATGGCGCATGATGGCAGAGAAAGAAGAAGAGCTATTTTTTTTATGTATACATGGTGTGTGAGTGTGTGTGTGTGTACATGTGTGTATGTGTGTGTGGTGTGCTGTAGTGTATGCATATGTGTGCATGTATGTGTGCAGCTGCACGTGTTTTTTGTGAAGAGGAGGCCAGAGGTTGACACTGGCTGTCTTCCTCCATTTTACTCTTTGAGACAGGATCCCACTGCACTTGGAGCTGACCTACAAGCCTCCAGGATCCCTCTGACTCCTTCGCATACTCCCCACCGTCCCCAGTGTGGAGTTACACAGCTACTGTGTCCTGGTTTTATATTAGTGATCAGTATCCAAACTCAGGTCGTCATGTTAGCTGACCAACAGGCGCTTCTCCCTCTGAACCATCTCCCTGCTTGGAAATGTTAGGTCTTAAAACAAACAAAAAACCCAAACCTCTACTCCGTCTCCAAGGTGCAGTTTTCATTTTTACCTTCACTTAATCATCCAGTCGCTTCTTCCCACCTACCCTCTGCTTTGCACTTCAGGTGCATCTGTGGCTGGGTGAGAGGCAAAAGAGACCCTGAAAGGGGTTGCATGTAATGACAGAGCTAGAATGCCAAAAGCAACTTTTTTTTTGAATTTATTTTATTTTATTTTACAATATAATTCAACTTTACATATCAGCCATAGATTCCCCCGTTCTCCCCCCTCCCGTCCCTCCCCCCTCCCCAAAAGCAACTTTTAAACTAGGGTTCTAGCCATTCAAGAAATTCAGTGTACTTCCATGCATTCAATTGTTTTTGAGATCATTAAGAAGGAAAAAAAAAACCCACATTTTCTTTTCCATGATTAGGCTGGGAAATTCATTCTGGACTAGTGGAAATGGTTGTTAACCACACCTGGGGTGTTTCCTGAGCTCCCAGGATGGCTCACTCCTTAGGTGGACTCTCCAGAGCCTCTGCTACTTCACTTCTTCCAGGAAGAAGGGAAATGGTTGCTAACCACACCTGGGGTGTTTCCTGAGCTCCCAGGATGGCTCACTCCCTAGGTGGACTCTCCAGAACCTCTGCTACTTTACTTCTTCCAGGAAGGAGGGAAATGGTTAAGCACAGACAGCGATGGTGAACTCTTTGTCGACTTTTCCACAGTAAGCTAATAAAATAATCACAGCCTTGGGTAACAGTTGCATCACAGCACTCCAGCAAGATCCCAGAACCTGCTTATTAAACCTCAGGGCATTACATGTACTTCATGATTTCTCTACCAAATGAGCAGTTTCACTTACAAGTTTTAATTGATAAGGTAGAACATTTGCTTCACACAGGGAGGAAGTCTGTCAAAAGGACTTAAATGTGTGTGCATATATACATATGCTTACATTGTACTGCCCAGTTTGGCATCTCTTTATCATCTACTCCAAAACGCCCAGGCAGAAAGCCAAAATCCTCAGAATATGCTTTCTTTTCAACTAAATCATAATGAGTGAACTAAAGAGTTAATTCTGTGAAATTGTAATCAGCACTATCTATGTATGAGCTTGCTGGACAGTATATTTCATGAAATATTCAGTCTGCTGCTCAGATGCTGTGGAACTGGAGTTACAGACAACTGTGAACGACCAGGTGGGTACTGGGAATTGAACCTGGGTCCCCTGGAAGAGCAGCCAGTGTTCTTAATTGCTGAGCCATCTCTCTAGCCCCAATCCACCGCTCTAATTATAATATGGGTTATGTTTTCTACAACAGTGGGCTAGTGAATTATGTCAATGGGTACAGTAATGTTAAAACCACCAAGCTTCACTGAGAAAATGAATGTACATCATAGTCTAAGAATGCTTTAGAAAGTATTATAGCAACATGCGCTTGAATTTGTAATAATAGAAAATAGTCAAATAGTAGAAAGTAAAGCAGTCTCATTGAAAAAGTTAGCAATGTACTGTCAATTGTCAAGAATTCACACACACACACACACACACACACACACACACACCTCTCTATGAAAGAGAAATACTCAGAGACAAAATTCTAGGTGTCTGGCTCAGGACCACAAGGATTTTAAAATGTCCCAGATAAGCCTCACAGCTCACATTGATAATAACGCCAGGAACTACTGTTGCTACCTTTCTGTTCATTTCATTAGTGCTTGGAATGAGAGGCGCTTGCCCTCTTATTATACACATAAATTGAAAAGGGTTGGCGAAATGTTAGCAAGTCTTCCCTTGGAATGTCACCTCAGAGAATTGTTGTGGTGATATTGTGTTCCCCCAAATATTGTGCACCCTAATAAACTTATCTGGGGTCAGAGAACAGACAGCCACTAGATACAAAGGCTAGAAAATGGTGGCACTCACACCTTTAATCCTAGCATTCCAGAGGCAGAAATCCCTCTGGATCTCTGTGGGTTCAAGGCCACATTGGAAACAGCCAGGCCTGGTGACTTACACCTTTAATCCCAGAAAGCGAGTCTTTAATCCCAGGGAGTGGTGGTAGAAAGCAGAAAGGTATATAAGGCATGAGGGCCAGAAACTAGAAGCATTTGGCTGGTTAAACATTTGGCTGGTTAAGCTTTTAGGTTTTGAGCAGCAGTCCAGCTGAGATCCATTTGGATATGAGGACACAGAGGCTTCCAGTCTGAGGAAACAAGATCAGCTGAGAAGTTGGCCAGGTGAGGTTAGCTGTGGCCTGTTCTGGTTCTCTGATCTTCCAGTTCACCCCAATACATGGCTCAGGTTTGATTTTATTTATAAGAACTTTTAAGATTCATGCTACAAATTGTCTTTTCCACAACAGACACACACCTGACAAAAGGCCTGACATATGTTCCCAAAGTGTTCTTCCCCCAGTGGTGGGAACCTCGTGGGCCGTGTACCAGGAGCCCTTGGGCAAGGGAGTACGTTGTGCTAAGTGTCCCTATGTATGCTTACCACACACCAAGAACAGTAGTTTTCAGAGGTCAAATTTTTTTTTTAAAAAAATGAGTAGAGAAAGATGCAAACCTGACTGAGTCCCTTACAGTTACCTAGACACAAGATTCCTTCAATGTCAGAGTGTGATCTTTCTCTGAGGTCAAGAAATAGGACCTGAAAATGGCAATGCCAGACATACCCTGTGGTGGTGACACATGGTCATGGTTGGTTTTGATTGTTGGCTTGGCATGATATAGAATCACCTGGGAGGTGGGGGTGGGGGTGGGGGTGGGGGGTGCTCAAGGAGAAATTGTCTTGTTAGGTCACCCTGTGGGATTGCCAGTGAGGAATTTTTCTTACATTGTGTGTGTGTGTGTGTGTGTGTGTGTGTGTGTGTGTGTGTGTGTGTGTGTGCATGCGCCCATGCGGGCACACACCATGTGCTTGTGGGGACTTGAGGACAACTGGCAACAGTCATTTCTCTCTTTTCTCCTTCTTGTGGGTGCCATGGATTGAGCTCAGGCCACTAGCCTTGGTGACAAGCATCTTTTCCTCTAAGACATCTTACTGGCCTGGGATTTTTTTTATTAAGAAATTCTCTATTCATTTTACATACCAAACAAAGATCCCCTCCCCTCCATCTTCCTACCCTCCAACCTTTCTCCCATCCTATTTCCCATTCCCACCTCTTCCAGGGCAAGGCCTCCCGTGGGGAGTCAGCAGAGCCTGATATATTCAACGGAGGCAGGTCCAAGCACCTCCCCTGCACCAAGGCTGTGTAAGGTGTCCCACCATAGCCATCGGCTCCAAAAAGCCCACTCATGCCCTAGGGATGGGTCCTGATCCCATTGCCAGGGGCCCCTTAAGCTGATCAAGCTACATAACTGTCTTGCCTATGCAGAGAGCCTAGTCCAGTCCCATAAAGGCTCCACAGCTATTGGTCCACAGTTCCTGAGTTCCCACTAGTTTGGTTTGGTTGTCTCTGTAGGTGTCCTCATCATGGTCTTGATGCCCTTTGCTCATAGAATCCCTCTTCTCTGTCTTCGACTGGACTCCTGGAACTCAGCCTGGTGCTTGGCTGTGGGTCTCTGCATCTCTTCTATCAGTTACTGGATGAAGGCTTTCATAGTCCAATCTTTTCTGGTGGGCTCTGGCCTGGGATTTTTTAATTAGGGTGATTAAGGTGGGAAGAGCCACCCTGATAGTGAGTGGTAGTGTTTCATGGGCTGGCACCTGGGCTTAATGAAAAGGAGTTAAGTTGAACAAGAGCATTCATGTATCAGTTTGTTGCTCTCTCTTCAGAGGCTCGAGGCACTGGATTACCTGAAGGTGGAGTTGTTGTGAGACACATGATGTGGGTGCTGGCAACACGGGATCTCTGCAAGAGCTGTACATACTCTAACTACTAAGTCATATCTCTAGCCCCCAATCCAGTTTTGTTTGTGATAGTAACAGAATAAAAATAGTCCAAATAGCCTTCTTAACATGGGACTAGTTAAAATTATTATTTATAGTATACCCACTCATATCCTAATGTGAAAAAAAAATACCAAAATATGTTAATGGTAAAAGCAATACTAAGAATGCTAACGTTTTTATTAAAAAAGAAAACAACATTTAAAATTATTTAATAAATATGATTACCTAGAAAGTAGTTTTCAGATAAGAGTGAGAATGGAGTGGATGGAGTTACTGTAGGAATTAACTTTTCATCTTTTGACTTTTTCTATATGTTTAAAAATGTTTAGAGTCATGTTAACATGACAATCTGAAAAAAGACAAAGAAAAGAAATGCCTAAGGCATTGAAGTAGGCCTCCCTCACACATTTGTGGAATCTGAGGCCAAACTGATACAAATAACACAAAACGAGAATCACATCCACAGGTCTAAACATTTAAAAGTTGTAAATCAGGATAGTAAACTCATTTCTTCTCTTAGTTTGAGAAATTTTCTTAATGACAAAATAGAAAACTATAAAATGTGATAATTGGTAAAACTTCAAAGCTGATAGAATTGTGTGTGACTGGGTGGTTTGTTGATGTGTGACGATGAGTAATAGCATGAAGACATGTCATTCGGAAAGTTTTACATTTGCTCTGTATATTTCCGTTTCTTGTCTTCACTTTACGTTACTGTTGTTATAATCAAAGTTTTTCACATCATTGAATCCTACCAATAGTAATTTTATATTAGATAATATTTCTTGAGTAATTAAAATTTTAGGATTCTTTTCTTAATTAGTTTCAGTCAGAAGAAATTGCTCTGCTGAGGCAAAACCAACTAAAATTGCCATTGATTGCTCAAAGCAACATTTAGATTGGGAATAAGCCATAAAATTTACATACCATGCTCACACATTACAATTTAGGGATTGTGGAACTAGTTAGCTACTATTCTTGTTGCTGTGATGAAATACTTGATCAGGGAAGGAAAGGTTAGTTTTGGGTTGCCGTATGAGTGACACTGTCCATATGTTGGTGACGTTATCATTCAGGAGTATGAGGCTGCTGTTCAGGACAAAGAGAGCGACGAATACCAATGGTCAGCTCCATTTCTCCTTTTCACTCAGTCTAGAGGTTAAAGTGGATTTGCCCATCCAAACCAAGCCAATCCAGAAAACCCCTCTCTGACATCCCAAGGATGTGTCTCCTTGGTGATTACAGATCCTGCTGTGGGTCCTGGCCCCCCACTGTGAGTGGCTGTCGCCTTGCTTGCCGACCTTGACCAGATGTCCTCCCTATGTTGATTCCCTGCCAGCTTCTTCTCACCTACCGATCACCAGAGGTTCTTCACCGGAGGTTCTTTGTTCATGTATCCTGCATTTGGTGTAAACAGCTTAGATGTAAGAATGTAACATTCGGTAGCGAACTTCTGCCCTCCGGGTATCCTCCATTGTGCTGTAAGCCTGTATTTAAGGTTTCCTCCCTCCTTCAATAAACGGCATTCGGCACTCTGCCATGGCGAATGACTTGCTGTCTCTTGTCTCCTATTTTTTAATCCACAGCCCCTCACTTGGACATGGTGAATGGGTTATGGTAGCGCAGGCATTACCCCAACAAATGGAGGTCCCTACCGAGATCCGAGAAAGAAGGGAAAAGCTGATGGACATCCTTGGAAGACTGGCCAGTAATTTAAAGAAAAAATAAAAGGTAAGGATGAATTGTTATGGGTGCAAATAGGGCACCACCGCAGTTAAGAAAGGGCAAGACAGCTAAAGATTTTAAATAAAAAAGGAAATCTTCCCAACAGAGAAGAGGGAAGGAAAGGAAATTTCCCGTTAGAAAAGGGAGGAAAATTTTAATCAAGAAAAAAGGATTTTCCTGGTAAAAAGGGGAAAAATTTTGAAACTAGGCCTAAAGATTGTTGGGGCCCTGTAGAGGAAGGATGAAGGGAAGAAAAAAGCCTCTTCCCAGTGGTAGTGGAGGAAGAAAAGTCTTTCCAATATAAAATTTTCAGGATAGCTGAAACTCTGAGCTCCTTCTGCCTGCCAGTGCAGAGCGGCAGCATCTGAATTATAAACAGTCGGCAGGTAGGCCTCATTGCTGCTGGCTGAATAGCAAGCAAGCCCAGAGATTAAAGTTTTGCTGTCTGTTTGCTAATTCTGGTTTAAATGTTTTTCATTTTTCCCTCAGAAAATGTTTTTCTGTTTTTCCCTTATGGTGGGAATAACTCATTATTAAGTAGTCCCTTCATGGGAGTAGGAAGTTTAAGCGTGAGTTTGTGTGTGTGTGGGGGGGGGGGGCATGCGCCCAGTGCAGCGGCAGACAAAGGTGTACACGAGATAGCCCGGAACAGCGGGTGGACAGGGTGGACAGGTAAGCGCCAGTGGGAGGCAGAGCTGCAATGGAGCGCAGCCCGGGCAGGCACCGGCTATAGGGCCCGAGCACTGGAAAGAGCCAAAGCCGAAGCTGCAGTCTCAGTTCGCGCCAGGCGAGCAGAGGCCCGGGAAAGGGACTAGCACTAAAAGTTTAAATGGGCCCAACTTCTGGTGAAAAATGGTTTCGGTCAGGACATGGAATGCTAAGTCAATGTGGTTTGAATAAAGGGTGTTCTGTTCTTTTGATTGTCTTTTGATTGGATAAATGTTTGGGTTTTCATGGTAGATAAACTAAAGGTACAGAATTCATAATTTTAAACTATATATTAGATGTGCTCTTGTCTGTTGATCATTACTGAAAAATTTGGGTCTGCTCTTTAAGTTGCTTTCTAGAAATTCTTGGTTTAATTCTATAGAAATATAACACCTGAAATGGATTGGGTTATTAGCTTATTAAATAAATGTTGTTGCTAAGAAACCCATAAAAATAATCTCTTATTGATAAAGAAGTTACAAAATTATTTTTCCAGTAAATAAAATACAGATAAATTGTTTGGTCCACATTGTTAATAATTGGCTATTTGTGCTAATGTGTTACTTGGAATCTATAAAAAAGGATCCTCTTAAGATTTTATAAAAATACTCCAGAGTATTGCCTAAAGTTACCTCTTCAAATCCTATAGAGATTGTATTTAAAGCTTTTATAATTGGCACATGTAAAAAGGACCATGGAAATAAAAACTGGTGATAGAATTGCTTAATTATCATTGCTCTCATATTTTAAATGCAAAATGGCGCCTATATGTAGAACTGGAGGCTTTGAAAGTACAGGAAAAAAGGTGTTTTGACAAACAGTTATCAATGATAAGCAGCCTAAATTAAAAATAAAATTATATGGGATTGAGATCGGAAGATTATTGGATTCTGGTGCTGGATATATCTATAATTTCACAAGAATCCTGAGATCCCACTTGGCCCCTTAAAAATTCTACCTCTAACCTACAAGGTATAGGCACAGCTCAGACGCCATTACAGAGCAGGCTGCTTTTCAATTGGAAGGATGAGGAAGGTCATGCAGGAACTTTTCAACCCTTTGTGCTACCTGACATTCCAGTGAACTTGTAGGGACAAGATGTGTTAGATGGTATGGGAGCAGTGCTTACTACACAGCCTGTTCAACAGATGCTGAAGAGTCAGGGCTACTGCCCGGGCAGAGGCTTAGGGAAAATGTTGCAAGGAGATCCAGTACCAGTGACAGATAAAAGCTGTGTCACTAGATGTTCTGGGGATACTAGAGGATTAGGGTCTTTTCCATGGGGGTCATTGCGCAGCAGCCTTCGATAATACAACCAATAAAAATCACTTAGAAAAGTGATGATCCTGTATGGGTGGAACAATGGTCCCTTACTAAAGAAAAATTGGAGGCTGCGAACACATTAGTTAAGGAACAGTTAGATGCTGGACATATCATTCCTTCCACTTCACCTTGGAACTCACCTATATTTGTTATTAAAAGAAGTCAGGGAAATGGAGGCTATTACAGGATCTTAGAGCTATAAATAAAACCATGCTTCTCATGGGAGCAACACAGCCTGGCTTGCCTGCCCCTGTGGCAATTCCTAAACATTGGCATTTAATTGTGGTTGACTTGAGGGATTGTTTCTTCACCATTCCTTTGCATCCCGAGGACAGTCCTCGCTTTGTATTTAGTGTTCCTTCAGAAAATCTTAAAGAACCTTATCAGAGATATCAGTGGGTGGTGGTATTGCCTCAAGGAATGGCCAATAGCCCTACTATATGTCAAATTTATGTGTCTTTGGCCATAGCTCCAGTTCAAAAATCTTTTCCAGATGTTTATATAATTCAATATATGGATGATATATTAATGGCTGCTAAAGATAAAAAACTTGTTTTTGATGCCTTTTCTAAATTACAAGAGGTTCTTAGCCTGGCTAATTTACAGATAGCCACAGAAAAGGTACAGGTATCTTTTCCCTATCATTATTTAGGTCATGAATTGTTATGCACAGGCATATGTCCACAAAAGATTACTCTGCATACG